>BPLQ01010066.1:0-254219 GCA_021605075.1 Caerostris darwini
TAATTTAAATATTTCTGGAGGCGGAGTGCAAGTTGTGCTGTACTTCCTCTCGGGTGAGAGTCTCGAGGCCGACTGACTTTTTCTCCTGAACGCCTAACTTTTTCTCCTGCTAGTGTGTAGAGGAAGCACGGTTACAATTTTTAGATATCAGTGTGACACAAAAATTAATTCTTTTTCCATCTTACTTCAACTGAATCACTTTTTAAAACATAAAGTAGAAAAAGAAACATAAGTAGAACAGCAACATAAGAATATAAAGTAGCAACATAAGAACATAAAGTAGTAACATAAATAGCAGATAAGGTCAAGATAAAGTAGAATTCTAAAAAATTTGAAACATACTGTTTTAAGATGCTTTATTATTTTTTTTTTTATTGCTTATTTTTTGCATTTATCTGATTTCACCTAAATCACACTTACTGGGATTTCATATATTTTAAATGTTGCCATTCATCAATAAATTAATAAAGTCCATCTTTTTCACGGACATTAAATATATATATATATATATTCTGTATTCAAGCACATATTATGTAATTATTCAAAGCTTATATTTAAAATATTGCCTTTTTATGTGTATACAAGGAAAAAAATAATTAAGAACTATAATTAATTAATTTTTTATCAGATTAAATCTACACTAATAAATATCCTAGAACCACATACATTATTATAATTAAAGAAAAAAAAGATGATATCTATTGGGACTAAGATAGATATTGAATAAAAGATATCAATTTGACACTTTTATTACAATTACATTCACTTACCGACACTCTTTATGCTCATGGTGGCCATTTTCTTCAATAAAGTATTAATGACGAGATTGTTTGCTTTATACAGTTCTTCATTACTGATCCCAAACTGAAACTGTTGCAAAGTCGTGTAGTTGTTCCTTCACAAATAAACAAGTAATATAAAAAAAAAAAATTTTAAAGTCAATTCCTACTTTTTTTTTTTACTATAATGAAAGTCTTTTATAAATAATTTTCATTCATTTTTTTAAGTTTATCTGGCGCCATCTTTTGGTAGGTATATGCAACTTAAATCTAAAAAAAAACTAAAATTAGTTAATTAAATTTAATAAATGAATTAATATTTGAAAAAAATTGTATTAACATCCAGTCTCATCCACTACAAGTTCAAAAAAAATGTATTTGAACTTGAGTGGACGAATAAAAAGTATTTTGTGAACGATTGAAAATTTGAACAAGATATATATAAGGGAGAGTGTGAGCTAGTAGAAGGAATTGAAAAAAATTGTAAATTTTGAAGGAGAAAAATTATTTAGATAATATAAAAAAAGCAAAAATAATGAATCTTAATTTCAATATTTTTATTTTTTTTCTGGATATTTACAGAACTCTATCTCCTTGGATAATTATACTACGTCTAAAGTGTAATATAAGTTTTCTTGTAAAAATTATATTAATTTAAATTTATTTTGTAGAAAATAGTTATAAATAATATCTGAAATTCATAGCTTATAATAATAGGCAATATTAATATTTTTTATACAAATAAGTTAATAAAAGAAATCATAATTATTTATTTATATCTATAATTTTCCAAATTTATTGAAATATATATATATTTTTTTAAATAAAATATTTTGCTGTCATAAATTTTTAAATAATTTTTTTTTTAAATTTATAAATAAAATTAATAAGTAATGTATTTTAATAAATAACTAATTTATTTAAAATAAAACAATTTTTAACGAAATTAAATAACTAAATTTTTTAAAAAATAAAACTAAATTTAACTAAATTAACTAAATTAAGAACTAAATTAACAATAACTAAATTAAATAATTAGTTTATTTTTAATTTCAAAAATAAAACAACTTTAATTTTAAAATTACTTAATGAGAATACTAATTGTGATAATTTTGTGAAAACATATTACTAACGAAATGACTGCATTTGAAATCTCAGACAAAAAAATTACAGCTGAAATTGTGTTATAGTAGTAAAATAGTGTAATAGTTTTTAATTTTTTTAGACGTGAAACAACTTATAAACATGCTTTAAAAAACAGCAGAAATAGGTATAACTGGGACAAACTACTTTGTAGTATATGACTAGTTATTCAAATATTATTTATTTGCATGTTTTAGTTTTAATAATTAAGTTAAATTATTTTCAATTATTTTTCCTTTTAAAAAAGTGTTTTTTAGGTTTGTTCGTTTTTAAAAAAAGGCTGTTCTCTGCATGGAAACATTATATTGCTTCCTATGTTTGTTTGTTTTTCTAAACTTGCAAAGAAAAAACAATAAATCCTAAACTACTTGGACTGTTTTGTTGATATTATTGTTTTGTTGACGTGAAATGAGAAATAATATTTATTTGTTTGTAAAAAAAAAAAGGTTTATCTATATGGAAGGGTTGGTTTTATTTCAATATTTTAATAATTATAAGAAAAGAGAGTGCCTATTTTAAGCAGTGTGGATTATTATTATTAACTGATTGTAAAGTTAAAAAATCAAACCAATAAATGATTTTTCTTTTTTTGAAATTTCTTTTCATAATTAAAAACTTATTCATTAATAAATATTTTTTCTTTATATATAATACTTATTCATTAATATTATTTTTTAAATATATGTATATTAATAAATGTTTTTACAATAATTATTTTTATTCTTGATTGTCTTAATCACTTCAGTTGGAAAGAATTCTTTGCATTCGTATTTAAATAAAAAGAAAAACACACCAATCTCGATAATTTCAAAGAAATGAAAAATAAAATATAAATTAAAATAAAATATTAAAAAAAAAAAAAAAAACCGTTTGTAACATAACTTAATTTCTTGGTACTTAATTTACACTTACGTAAGCTGTATTTTCTGCAGTTCTTGAACTGTGATGCGAGGCTTGCGGAAACTGCTTCCAAAAAGTTGTGAAGTTTTCATTTCTTCGGACAGTTGAACGAGTTCCGGAAACCTTCGCCGCCTTATCAACAAAATGTCTATTTTTTTCTGGATTTAAACATTCGCTGATGAATCTGGCTCGAAGAAGGGAATTCGCTTCCAAAGTATCAGGAAGTACCCTTAAAAGAATATATAGTTTTTAACATTTATGATTAAATTTTTAAAATTTATTGTTAATATTTATGATTAAAAACAATAAATCTAAGATAAAAAGGAAATGTAAAAATGAAGAATATTTTAAGTTTTAGTTTTTATATAAATTTTAAATAGAGTATGTTAAAAGTGATTATCTGTGACTATTTCAATTATATATACAAATAGCTTACATATATATGCATGTTATACATACATAGAGTATACAGTATATTAGTTTTAAATATGTCTACTCTAACTTATGTGTTTAATTTCATTTCCCATTATTGCAGCTAATTTAAACTTTTTGTCGCCATATAGACTTGTTACATCTTTGTTTAATTAAGAAAAATGTAGTAAAATAATAGATATATTAAAAATATTTCAACGATAAGGTTTACTTAGGGAAATTTTAAGATTAAAAGTTTAAATTGCATTTAAATGTGTTGATGTTGTGTCTAATCCTCAGTGTCCGTCAGCACAGGGTGGACACCCCATAGGTACTCATGAATGGTGGGAAAGAGGGGCATCTTCTTTTGTGTTGGAGTGCCCGTAGGTAGAAGTCTGATTTGGCACCGAGTCGCTGAAGAAGGAGGGCAATGCCTTCTGGGAGGACTTTTAGGGAGGGACTACCTCGCATTGGTATATCGTATGGGAGAAAAGACGCAAAACTCCCAGGTAGTCCAATTCACGAGGCAAGCTGCAGAACATCACAAACGCTATAGAGCCTCCCCGTTTTAGAGGCAGTGCCTACAACAAAGCCGTCAGAGAATTGAATCTCAGCCCTAATGCTCACCAGCAGCGCACGTTATCACTGAACCACGAGTCAGGCTCATAAAAACTTAATTACAGTAACTGGACATTAGTAGTGATTTGGAATCCACTTTAAGCCGTAGATCGCTGTCTCATAGGACCGTAGAGCGTCACAGAGCACAATCAGATTTCTTCTCACCCACATCCCTCCCAAACTGTAAAGGGGAAACTCAGCTCTAGGTACAGTGATGTGGTGTGGTGTAGTAATAGTAGTCATATTATGCCAGGACCTAATGCTTAAAGTGTATTCCGAACCACCACGGCACCGCCGGGACTCTAATCCGAAACCTGTGGTACCGAGCGTCAGAGTCACCGCTAGTCACTCCGCCGTCAGCCCGCATTTCTTCTAAACTCTCTATTTTCCATTTTGCTTAAAAGCCTGGATAATTTTTTTATATCATTTTCTATCTTTAGTTTTATTAATTTAATAATAATCAGCTAGTATTACATTTATACGATTTAGTTTGAATTCTAATATACTACAACAAACAATTAATAATATAGATACAAATAATTATACGTTATCTGAGATTATAAACTAAATATCCTATAATTAAAAAAAAATATCTTACTTCGAAGGAAAAAGCATGTTGTTTAACAATGCATCCACTTCTCCGTCGTTTAGCTCCTCTTCCAGGGCTCTATTGCTGTCGTTGTCCAACTTGAACGGCGTCGGATTTCTTCTTTTTTCCGCTTTCTCTCGTGCAAGCTTCTCAGCATGTCCTCCATAAACACTTGTTGTTCTGGAATGGGTGCCAACTCGTCTATGGGCGTTGTTGCTTCATCAGCAATATTTAGTCGTTGAAAAACAACAGCATAAAATTACCGACGCAGTGAAAGTAAGCTGTCATCAGCGTCATGAAAAAAAGTATCACAAGAATGGGCAAAACGACTGCGATTCGAATCTTGAGTTTCATTATTTCAGTATTTTTCACAAATATTTGAAGTCGTTAGTGTCAAAGAAGGAGTATGTCTCAATATATTGAATGAAGAAACTTCGATTCCAAAGCAAATATTTTTTAGTTAATTATCTAATAATTTAACCAGAGTACGATTTGCTTTCTTTTAATTTTAATAGCAGAAAAATATTATATTAATAGTCCCCTAATTTTAAAATGATTAAATTTTATTATAATTTTAAGTATAAAATTATTAATTTTTTTTTAATAATTTTAAGTATAAAATTATTAATTTTTATTATAATTTTAATTATAAAATTATTAATTTTTATTATAATTATAATTATAAAATCATTAATTTTTATTTAATTTAATTAAAGTACACGACATTTAACAAAAACAGTAATTTAATTTAACAACAGTAATTTAACTAATTTTTAAAAATTAGCTCGGTTTTTTTTACAGCAAACGGCAACTGAATAAATTAAAATAAAGCATCTAACGCGAGTCAATTAAGTATATCTAAAAGTCAAGTCAAGTTAGAGCAAACGTTTCTGACTTATACTTTGCAATCAAAATTATTTTCCTTTGTGCAACAAATACAAAATAAAACAAAAACATTAATAAATAATATTCGTTGTGATATTTATAAATTTGTTTTGTATAAAGCTGGTTATGAGAATATTTTTAAAAAAATACTTTTACAAAATATTACTTATCAAATACCTGATCAAATACTATACATTTATACTTATCAAGTACCTGATCAAAAAATATTACTTTTTCAAAAATATTCTCAAATACACTATTTCAAAAATATTACTTATCAAAAACACTTTTTAAAAAATATTACTTATCGTTTCGGTCTAAAAAACCTCCACAAACTTTATTCCGCAGGCCATATTTCCTCACAAACATATAACGGACGACAGAAGTGAGTGAACAAAAAGCCAAATTTGGCGAAATATATCTAGTAGAGCTATTAGTGTCTTCGGCACACAAGACAAGACATTGTTCCTTGTAATCCTTGTTTCAAACTGTCATCGCCATTTTCTCACTCTTTTGTACACGGATATATTTGGCATTTGTCACTTCACAGTTGAAGACGACTCACGATTGGCGACCGAACAAACCGCAGATTTCTATCAACAGCTTCTGCTTCGAAAAACGCAGCTGCTTTTTCATGGTAATGGGGCGGCGTTTTGTCCAATCTTGCTTGAACAGCTGCGAACATTGTTTGGAATTAGCATGCAAAAAGAACAGTGTCATTCGAATGAAAGGCTATATAAAAAAGGATATAATTTTTCGAAGTTTTGCAATGGACAACTTGGTTTTAAAAAAATAAAATTTGACACGTTCTGATATAATAGAAATTGTAAAAGAATTCTTTATAATGCTGTACAGCCTAGAGGTATGCATTTGCATTGAAAAAAAAGCCCAAAATAATAATGCAATTGAAAGTTTTTTATTAATATAGTATAAAGCTATAAGTAATGCTAAAACTAAACAATAATTTTTGTTGAACATGCTGCTTTATTTGAGTTTATTATATACAATTTTGGTATCTACTTAATACGAAAATACACCCAAACATAGTGTATATTGGCTTAGAAATGCAGTTAGGTATCCTTTATGTATTATTTAACTTTTAAGAAACAAATGAATCTATTCTAAAGTATTTAATGAACCGAATATAATTTGTTTATTCATATTCTATTTATATTAATATTCATAATTTATATTAATTCTATTCACAGTCTTTTTAATCCTATTCCCATTAAATAGTATATAGTTTTAGAAATGCAATTTGGCATCTTTGATTATTATTTAACTATTAAGAAACAAATGAATCTATTCTAAAGTATTTAATGAACTGAATATAATTTGTTTATACATATTATATTCGTATATTACATTTGTTCAGTGAAATTCAGAAAAATTCTGTATTATCACTTTAGAAAAAGTTAGTTGTTTTTTAGAAATAATTTCTTGTACTTTTTGAAAAGAACAAAAATTTTAAGTGTTTTCGTATACAGAAAAACTCAAATATACTATCAAAATTTATTTTCTAGGGAAACTGAAACGTGCGTTTTATTTTCTTGGTGTCTTTTAGTTCCTTTTATAGCTTTTATTAAAATTACACACTAACTTTTTAATGTTTTAACTAATATAACAATGATGATCATATTAATCATACCTTAAAATTAAAGAATATTCAATACCGGAAAAGGTAAGTAAAAACCATTCTTTTACTCTTGCTGAATTTAAATACTTGAATATAAATATATACAAAAGGAGAATGTAGGTAAGATAGTGTTTTGACCAATCGTTTTTTCATTTCATTAAGCTAAGTACATCTAAAATTACATCTAATTTTAGATGTACTTAGCTTTCAGTATATTTTTGCTTGAAAATTTAAGAAATTTTAGCTTTAGCATGCATAAAAGATTTTTACAAAAGAAATTGAACACATTAAAATGCTATTCTAAATAATAAAATCCAGATTATAAATTTGAATGAAATGCAAATATTATGTATCAGTTAGTGTAATCTATGTAACATTTTATTTATTCTACTTGTTAACTAATACCTCTTTTAATTTTATTTACAGGAGAAAAAAAAATTTCATCTTTTTTTTTTTTTTTTTTTTTTTTTTTTCATTTGAAACGAAAAACGATTCCGACTTCATACAGAAGATTACATCTTTGCATTTTGCATCTCCTTTTATTCAAATTCAAAAATGGATTTCATTTTTATGCGCTTGAAAAGAACTGTGAATAACTATAGTGGAATTTGAACTGAAATTCCAAGATAAAAATTTACTGCAAAATTTTAAAACTGATTTCGTAATTTGATATCTTATAAAAGGGTGCGCAGTAGATCGACTTCCCCGTGGTGCACCTGGTAACACTTTTTAATGGCTAAGAGATCTGCAACTTGGCATTATGTCTTCCTGCCCTCACTTTGATACTCTTCGAGTCCTACAGTGGAATGCCGGTGGACTGTCTCAATCCAAGCGCGCAGAGCTGTTGCTGACTCTGTGTGAGAAGGATATTGATGTCTTTACTATTATAGAGGCTAATTTGACAACCGACTGCCTGCGAAACCGTCTTTACAGACTCGAAATTGTTCCTTCCCCGATATACACCTCTGGAGAGGCCATGGACTCCACGCATCTACTGCACTGTCCTGCTCTGAGCAAGACTTTTCTCGCCGAGCGATATTGGGAGGCTAGAGATATGTTAGATTAATGAACTCTGTTGCAGCATGTTTTGTTGTATTCTCTGTTCTATTTTTTTTTTTTTTTTCGTTGTTCTTTTTTTGCTGTAATTGTTCATAATCTGTCATTGGAAACAAAAACAAAAAAAATATCTGATAAAAATTTTGCATTCATTTTTAAAAATTTGTAGTGTGCAGGTTGAGCAAACTATTCAACCATCGAACTATTCAACCATAACTGGGTGTGGTTGGGTTGAGGCACAGGTTGGAGAGCATGCAGTTTTTATTGACACACGCACACATATCAATACAATTCATACAATTAGAGACGCACACTATTTAACACATTTTTAAGACAGATAATTATAGATTCGGGGAAGGATTCCACTTCTAAGCCGAAATTCGACACTCAGAAGTAGATAGATGGCCTTTTTTGGGGGGGGATAATCCTTTACTTTTCAGCATCTTTCATCATGGCTTCCACCGTTCGGCATAACCCTTTATGTACTATTTGCATCACAATGAGTTAATACTATGTTTACTTTTTACAACAGTTATGACATCGACAACTGGTCCCTAATTGTACCGAATTTAAACTTGACTTTAAATTCTTTTATTTTGCATTTTACTTTTTATTATTAGTATTTTTAATCTTTTTTTTTTTAGTACCATTTGAACTGCATTTTGAAACTTTATCTTGAATTTTCTACTAACATTAATTAAACAGCCTATTATAATTCCAAACATATTTATGAATTAAGATGAGGAGGTTTAAGGGGTATCTCCTCCTGTTCGTACTCCGTAATCGGAACGCCAGTTGCCAGTTGCCAGAAGTAGATAGAATAGTAGAATAGACACAGTAATTGAGAACTATATATTATTATTATTAACTATATATTATTGAGTCTTATATTCCTGACAACTTAGAAATTGATTTATTTTTATTTAAAATATTTTTTTTAAATTTATTTATTTTTATTCCGGAATATTTATTTATTTTTATTTGAAATAATATTTTTTTTTAAATGTATTTATTTTATTTTTATTCCAGATTATTTATTTTTATATAAAAAAATATTTTTTAAAATTATTTGTTTTATTTTTATTCCGGACTTCTTCATTGGCGCAACAGTTCCATGGTAAGTTAAGGCCATCTGTCTACTGGTAGATTTTCAGACAAGAGATCATTTTTTTTTCTTACTTGGTAGGGCAGTCAGCATTACGCCCAGTCATATTAGACGGCGACCTACTTTTTAAAGTGGATTCCGAACCACTACGAACATCCATGGCACCGCTGGGACTCGAACGCGGAACCTTTTATTCCGGACAGTAATAATAATTTCCAAGAAATGTCTTAATTCAGAATTTCTTTTTAGAAATCTTTAACTGGAATTATTAATTTTAAGTGAAATTGAGAAAAAATTAAAATTTTAATACGAATACAATTCCTTTTTAAAAATCTACTTTTATGTTCTCATTTATTTGATGAATAAAACGCGAATTTTTCAGAGTTCTTTTTTAAAGATTTCTTTTATATTTTTTACTATAAACAATCACGTACAGTTAATATATCTGGTGCAGCACAGCAAGGTATATATTTTTTAAAAATCAGTCACGTTTAAATTAAAATAAATATCATCGAAGTTTTTAGAACAAATTTTTTATTCTAAATGTCCTAAAAGTAATTAAAACGAACCCAACTAATTTTTAACTGAAAAATAATGAAAAAAACGCAGTACTTGGTAATTTTAATTGTCAGATGTAAATCTTTCCGTAACTCTGAATTACGAAGAATCCCTTCTTATTTATTAAAGAACTAACCCAATTTCGACATAGCATGCTAATTAGAAAGGAAAAAACTGAGGCGATTTTTTTTTTTTATCATTGCATAAGTTCATTTAGCTAAATTAATTGCATAAAAGCTTAGTGAATTGTATCAACAAGAGGCAAGTTTTGCATAATGGTCCACTTTAGACGTTACTTTCTTATTAACTAAAAGCATTTTAGACATGCATGCAATAGTAAAATTTATTTTTTTAGTTTTGCAGTAGCTATTTAGTTATAGTTTCTTGTAAACATAGTTATAGAGTAACTATTGCATTTTAGTCATGTACAAAGTTAATTACGCTTGAAAATTAATTACGTTAATTCTTTGAAACTTTCAAAAGGCAATATAAAGTCTGAAACAGAAAGGCAAATAGGTCCAAAAAATTTAAATACATAATATGTTTTATAAAACTCTACTAATTGTTTAATCAGTTATCTAAGCAATGTATTTCGATAAATTATTTTTAACGTTAAATGAAATTTTAAAGTAATTCTTATGAAATTCCATTTTTTAGACATAGTACTAGATGCATTTAAAAGGAACAGATTAGGCTTGGTTTGTAGCTCTACAGTCATTTTGTGCACACTTTAGGCTAATTAGACAGGGACCTATAGTTTAATTTGTATTCCAAACCATCAACTAACAACCCTGCCACCGTCAGAATTCGAACCTGAAGCACCAACGACCAGAGCGCTAGACAATTGGCCATCAGGGCGCTTAAAAGTAACAGAAATTCCTGGACACTGTGCTATCCCTCTTGACTCGCTTAGGAGAACTATAAACGGCAAAAATTAAATCATCGTATATTAATGAATTATTATCTAACATCAAAGGAAAAGTCTGGCATGAGTGGAAAAAATTGTGAGGAAAAAACTCGCAAAGAGGCTGTTGCCATTTTTATATTAAGGACAGAATACGACTGTCTGGCAGAACATCTGGCCAAATTAGGGAATGTGAACTTCGATGTATGTGTTTTATGTATGACAGAGAAAATGAATAACTTGTTTGCTCAGGACTAGACTCTTAACTTACAACATGGTGATTTGCGTACTCTTCACTGAAGGGACAGAGAAAACATATCCTGATCACAAGGACTTTTATTAGGGTGCTTCTCTTGTTAAATTTTTATCCTTAGACCATTTAACTTGTTTTTAAGGCCTTTGGGTCTTTTTTGTTAAGAATGTCTGGTTTATCCTGCTTGTAATTTTGATTTCTTTATATGTTCTTTTTGTTTCTACGGTAAGTGGCCAAATTGTATAGATTGAGTTCCAATAAAGCCATAGGTAACAACAACAACAACAATTATATGCTTTTTATCAAGCCTATTATGCATTTTTTATGCATGAGTATCAAGATACATACGTCATATTTATCGTGTTAAATAGAATTCTATCTAATAATTGCTAATTTCAATGGTAAGATTTTTTTTTATTGATTTGTAAACTAAATAAAACAATAATTTACAAACTTAAAAAAGTTTAAAAATTTGAGAACAAAAAAAATATATATATGTTAAAAAAAATCAATGATTATTATGGGTAGTTGCATAAAATTTATGGGATAATGTTTTGTAGATATGGAAAAGAATCTGTAATATATGTAAAGAAAATCTTTATAGAATTTCAAAAATCTAAAATTTTTAAAGACAATTAAATGTGGTTGTGAGTGCGATTTAAATTTGAAAATATTATTATCATTACTGAAATCAATCATTGCAAAGAATACTTATCCCTGAAGCATTTTTGAATATTTTACAAATAACAAAAGCGATAAATTATATTAGGTTAAAGTGAAATGTAGATTATTTATTAAATATTTGAAATGAATTTGGGCAATATAATGATATAATGATGAACAATGATATAATGATTTTTTGTCTATATATACAGTAGACAAAAAAATTCTCTTGTTAACGCAACAAGCAAAATGTCTTATTTATTTTACAAATGTCAAACATCGGCCCCTAAGCCATTAGTTCATTGGCTCTCCAATACATTTTGACCATTCCTCATTCCGAGAAAGTGCATTACAGTTATTTAAGTGTTCAAAAGTCATAGGTTAACTAGAGTCCCACAAAATACGGTTGGGGAATCCACCACTCCAGTTCTATAGAGGTGGTCACGTACACAGTCATGACCAGTCAAACGTCTAAATAGAGCCACCGCTGTCTTTCTTGGAAAACTGGATTCTACCCCCGAATTCTTCATCTCTTATCTATAGCGCAGGGGTGGTCAACCCGCGGCCCGCCTTAAATGTTTTTCCGGCCCATGAGATTTATAACACTTCTACAAATTATATTTATTTTATAATGGTCAAATTAGTGAAAATCAATGTATTAAAAAATACACTATGCATGCATCTACTACATTCAAAAATTAACTGTCGAAATGATGAGAAAAAATGAACTTTGATTTTAAAATAATATTCTTGCGAATATAGGACAGATGTTGCTTCTTTTGTTCATGAGTTTACAGTTATGAGTTCGCAGAATAATTAAATTATCTTCTACGAACTCATGAAGCACGCGCATCTTGGAACATCTAATGTAACAGTATATAAGATGTATACTAATAGAACATCTAATATGTTTCCCTTTAAGTGACGTGATGTCGTGACCATCCCTAGGTACGCACAGCTGATTGTTGAAAGCAGAGCAAACCAGACTCTCAGTTGAAGTTGTTAGCGCTTTTGGTTCAATTTCACCTGAGAATTTTTTTTTTTCTAAAATGCAATTGATCAAACACAAAACAAGCTCAAACATAACGGATACAACACCCATTACGACCCAAATTGAGATCGATTTGCAAAAGCTAAGTGAAAGATTTGAGAAACAAATATCGCACTAGTAAAATAATTTGTTTTAATGATTTAATTTTTTTTTTTTATTTGTTTATATTTATATATTTTTATATTTCATTTTTAATAGTATATATTATATATTAAAATGTGCTTTGAGTATCATTATTATTATATTATCTATGTTTACGTGTAAGAATAATAGCGAACACAATAATAACTCATTATGTTTCAATTTTTCCCTCCGGAAAAATGTCTACAGTGGGTCTAAATCTAATATGGGGATATATAATTTTATAAGCTGCCTGCGGAGTTAGGATGCATTTCCAAAGTGGCCCAGCAAGATCATTTGGGTTGGCCATCCCTATTATAGCGCATTGAATCATATCTTGCTTAAGAGTTTTCTTAAGAATCAAGTTAACAAACAATTTAGTTATATGAAACGAAAGCGGTTGATTAATATGTTGCTCTATCAAAATTCCTTTCTTAGCCGGTATATCACCCTTTTCGGTGCCTATAATTCCACAGTGGGCTCGTATCTACTGGAAAGAAATTTTGTGTGCCAGTGTGTTAAGCAAAGGCCTACAGTCTAAGATTCTTTGGAAACTTACAATTAAACTATAAAAAAGAAAAAAATTATTATCTTTATTATCTGATTACCTAAAATATATTAGTAAAAATAGTTTAAAAATTGATGTCTTACTTTTCAATAAATTTGTCTTTTTTTTTTAATTATCTTTTTTTTTTTCTCTATAAAGTTGTAGTTACATTTTTCATTCTTTGGATTTCAAGATATTGTTAAGAACCGATACTTTACCAAGTGGCAACATTTGGGCTACAATAATACATAAAAAATACATAACCAGGAACCTTTCTTTTAAGTATCGAAGTATAATAAAATATGTTACAAAGTGCCTCTGAATGAAAAATAACAAAGAAATAAAGCTACCATTGATTATAACATTGAATGTGCATTTGATTTG
Source organism: Caerostris darwini (assembly GCA_021605075.1). Classification (NCBI taxonomy): domain Eukaryota; kingdom Metazoa; phylum Arthropoda; class Arachnida; order Araneae; family Araneidae; genus Caerostris; species Caerostris darwini. Next base: position 13,603 of record BPLQ01010066.1, read on the forward strand.
GCACAAAATTGAAGATTTAAAAATGATAAATCAAAACTACTTTGCTGAAATAAGATTGCAGCTCTGATTAGTTAAACTTGTTACACCACTTTCCAAGAATCTTTTCATTGGGTTATTATTACAGAATTCACAGCTGGCAACGATCGTAGATCATCTGTGATTGGTTGAAGATTATATAGACATTTACGATTTAATATTAGAAAGATATTAACATGCTTTTTATTACAACTCTAAACGTATTTTTTCCTCATTTCCTTTGCTGCAAATCTTTTATTTCCAGTATTTTTTTAACATGTCTGAGCTGACATTTACAAATTATAAACACTTTTGAATGAAACAATAATAGTTTTCCAGGTATTTTTAAATTGTTCTAATACTTTCATTGTCTAATGCAACAAAATCTTAAACTATTTACAACATTTTTGCCTTTAAAATTTTCAGTACATTAATTTTAAAATACGGGAAACTATAGCGAGTTTGTAAATTATTTTTATTATTTTATGCTTTATTTAATATACGGAATACTTAATTTAAATACTGAATTGAATTTAAAATACCGAAAATTAAATTACATTTGAAATACAGAAAACTAAATGGAGTTTATTAACTATTTTTGCTATTTTCTTCTTTATACTGTATACTAAACCGAAATACAGATAGAATTTAAAATATGGAAAGTTAAATTGCATTTGAAATATGGAAAATTAAATTGAGCTATTTAACAATTTTTATTATTTTCTGGATCTTTATAATTTTTTGCATATTTAAAAAATATTTAGTGTGCTAATTAAATTTTTGAAATGGATTTGTGTAATATAATAATAAAAAACAATAATAAATTTACAATAAATAATAAACGTATAGTAGATTACCTAAAACACATTATTAAAATGTAATCAAAATAGTTTAAAAACCAGTGGCACAGTTTTCAATCACATTAAATATCTCACTCTATTAGAATAACTGCCAATAAACAAAGCTCTGTTAAAACTAATAAACAATACTCTATTAAAATAATTGCCAATAAATAAAACTCTAATAAAATAACTGCTAATAAACAAAACTCTAATAAAATAATTGCCAATAAACAAAACTCTAATAAAATAACTGCCAATAAATAAAGCTTTATTAAAAAAAACTGCCAATAAACAAAGTTCTATTAAAATAACTACCAATAACACCAATTTATAAAGTTCTTATAAATTATTGAAAAACATATAAATTATATTGAAATATCAGTACACCAACGAATGCAAACTAAATACAATATGCAAGCATGAATAAAAAAAAAACGTAGCATTATTTTCGCATGCAAATTGTAATTCTAAAAGTAACTTTCACTAAATTTTTAAATAAATTTATGCACTCCGGCTCAGGAAGAGGAGAAGAAGAAAAATTTCATTCACGTGCGGATGTTACTTCCGCAGGTCCCAAAAAGAAACGCAGCACCTGTGCTATCTGCGGCGTCCTAAGCCATTTCTTTCCTTCCGCAAGATTAGAAACACGTTTGACCCACATGAATATTTCCAGACGAAATTCGTGTACAAAAACGTGAAAAAATTGCAAAATACCACATTTTCGGCCAATCTAATCAGTCTGCTTTAATCGTTTGCTTACTCGTTAAAGAACTACTCCATTTTGTTAGTTGATGTTAATTATATTATCATCAACTTCCGAAAAAGAAGAAATTCATAACTGATCATTGCGACAGGAATAAGAATTGTGTTCATTAAGAACTCTGCCGGTATAATTCAATTATGCTTGAATCTTTAGAGCACATACTACTGTGCCCAAAAAGTAAGACCAATTATTATTTTTTTTCCAAAAACTCCTTATTTATTCTTCCAAATTTATTTCATCGCCTTCAAAGTAATTCCCTCCGGACACAATGCGCTTATGCCAACTTTTTTCCCCAATCCTCAATGCATGCTAAAAAGTCATCGGCAGGGATGGCCTTCAAAGCGAGCGGCGATTCCCGTTGAATCTCTTCTATCGACTCAAAACGGTGTCCCGGAGTGGTCTTTTGAACTTAGAGAACAGCCAGAAGTCGCACGGTGTGCATACGGTGGTTGTGGAACGATATGGGTTTCATTTATGGCGAAAAAGTCACGATGAATCAATGCAGTGTGAGCTGGCGCATTCAATGTTTTCAGTACCCATCGAGATTTGACGCGTTTGAGGCCCAAAATGGAATGAAGGTTCTTTTTGAAATTCCAACATCATTACAAATGTCTCTAATTGTAAATCGACGGTTTGCAAGCACCAAATCTTTAATTTTTTTGTGGACGTGAGCTTCGTCGGTTGAGGTGGATGGTCGACCAGAGGGCTCTTCGTCCTCAACGCTTTCTCTGCCTTTTTAGAACTGTTTATACCCCTTCTAAACATATCTTTCCGATATAGGAATGCTCACCGAATGCCTTCTGCAACATTCTATACGTTTCCGCAAACAAAATTTAATGCAGGTTCTTTGCTCAATTCATTCAGACATTTCAAAAATCGCTGGAATCAGTTTTAGCGTCTCACAAGGCCAAGCGTAACTCAAACACTAACGAATATTTTGATGTCAAATTTCATACAGATTCAAGACAGTGCCAGCAACCTAAAAAAGAAAAGAAAATTGAAATTCCATAAGACCCGGGAATTTTAAATTTAAAATTGGTCTTACCTTTTGGACTCAGTAGTACTATTTGCATGTGAAATAAAGCAGAAGTCTGCAGATGGTCGCTTTATCACAGTCGAATTTAAATATTAATAAAATAATGTACTCAGAAAATATTACAATCTGATATCTATAAATTTGCGTAAATTTGCACAGATTTAATTATATTTGTTAATTAATGCTGTTGTTCCATTTATTCCATAATTTATTGAGCACAAATACAAAATAAAACACTATTCAAAAATTACATTTTGTGTCTTTATAACTTTAAAATATAATACCTTAAAATGCAAAGTGTACTATATAAAAATTTGTACAGGTATTTAAATTGTTTATAAAAGCAATATTTGCATAAGAACATTCAATTTTTGTTCCTCTTATTATTATTAAATAAATATATTTTTACCCTACTCATAGCAATGTACTCATACCTACTCATACCGTAGTAGTAGCCCTACTGAGCATTAGGGCTATTACTACTACACCACACCACATCACTGTGCCTAGAGCTGAGTTGTCTCTTTACAGTTCGGGAATGACGTGGGTGAGAAGTCTGATTGGACTCTATGACTCTCTACGGTCATATGAGACCGGGAACCTACGGCTTAAAGTGGATTCTGAATCACTACACATGAAACCTGTGGTACCGAGAACATAACGGCTGAGGTTCAATCCGCCGTTGGCTTTGCTGTAGACACTGTTTCAAAAAATACAGGAGACTCGATGGCATTTGGAATGCTCAATATCTTGCCTCGTGAATCGGACTACCTGGTGGGAGTTTTCCGGATTTTATCCCATACAATACACAAATGCGGGATAGTTCTCCTTAAAAGTCCTCCCGAAAGGCATCGCCCTCCTTCTATAGCGTCAATGAGCCAAGTCAGACTTCTACCTATGGGTACTCAATCACAGCAGAAGCTCCCCCTCTTCCTCCATTAATGTGACCACATGGGTACTTGGACTTGGTCTAGATGCTTTGCTGTCTACCAAGTGGATAAGAAATAGCAAATATATTTATAGGTTTATTAGAATAGTTTTAATTAACTTTTGGATAGCTTAATCTATTTATTAAGAGAAATAGTTTATGCACTCTACTTAATAACCTCCCTTAATATAGTACTTGTTTGATTAATAGTAATTATAACATATTACGTATTCCCAGATGCACTATACCAGTGTTTGTGAGTTTCAGCATAACACATTGTGATTGTGACAGAGATTCTCACATTGATATCTCTAACCTGATTCTAGTTACAAATCTGATCTGTCTGATTCTAGTTTCTAGGATTTTCTCCAATATGACATGACAATGCAGAAAATTGTCTTGATGAAAGGCATCACTCAACCCCCCACACGTCATTCTAAGGTGATTCCTCGAAATGGCATCTACCATCATGAAAATGTCAAAAATCCATGATCCTTGTCCTCTGGTTCCTTAGTCCAATTAAAGCTGCATCTTTTTCCTTTTGCCAGTGACAGAATAGGCCACGTTCAGGGACAACCTGGCTCCAGTATTTATGGAAGAGACTATAACTCAGTGTCTATTGACTTGGCTTCACTGTCGACAATTTTAATTATTGTCTATTGAACCCATCCTATCTTCGTTTCACTGAAGGCAATATTACACATCGTCTACTAAAGAAAATATTATTCAGTATTATACTAAATCTGGCTTCAGTCCCTACTTATCTGGTCTACAGTTCTCTAACATGATTACAGAATGGTAATTTAGCAAATTGAGTGGTGACAAAAATAAAAAATAAATGAAAATTGGGACCTACAAGATTTTGGGGATTCTACAAGAAATCTAAATCGGGTCTGAAGGAAATCATGCGATCCAAACTACAAACTTGCCTTCAACCCAATGAGGATATAGAACAATAAGGATTTCGGATAAATAATTCCCTTACATTTCTTATTATTGTGTACTATGCGTAATTTTGTACATATTTTGTGAGTGTCTTTGTCTTTTTATATCCTTGTATTTATCCAATATTTCTGTATATGTCTATTGAACCTGGCTTCAATGTCGACTGAAGAAGATTTTGTTCATTGTCTATTGAACCTGACTTCAATGTCCACAGAGGACAATTTTATTCATTATTGAACTTGGTTTCAATGTCAACTGAAGACAATTTTATTCTTGCCTATTAACCTGGCTTCGGTGTCCACTGAAAACATTATAACACATCTATTGAAGTAAATAATATTCGGTATTCTACTGGACTTGTCTTCAGTGTCTTTGAAAACAATATTACTCAGTGTCTACTTAGTTGGTCCACGAATTTCTAACATTGTTACAGAATGGTAATTTCCACATGACATTCGTATATTGGGCGGTGAAATAAATTAAAAAATAAATAAAAATTGGGACTCATTAATTCCCAAGAATAATATTTCAATACATTATAAAAACTCATTGCGATATATCATCACTTCACATATATCTGTTGTAATAATTAAAATGTTTGAGAATAATCTATCTTATGTTTAAAAATTTCAATCATAAGAAGGTAATAAGACTTTTACGCTGACATATAGAAACCAAAATATATTGATAGAAATATTGATGATATAAATTGAAACCAAAATAAATCAGTAAATTTTGTATAAGGACATAAGAATAGATCTATGAAAATTATTTTTAGATAATATCTTATTTAAGATAAGGTAGTATAAATTTCCAAAAAAAGTATTTAGTATCTTTTTGTATTGTTTCGAATCTATGTAAACACAAGAAAATCTTTTACTTTACATTTTAAAGGGCAAGTGTTGTTTAATTTTATTCAACATTCAATAAAAATAAATATAGTTTTAAAATATACTTCTAAAAATTACTTCTTAAAATCTAATTTATTGCTATCAGCATTTTTTTAATAATTTAAAACTGCTAATAAAAGAGCATTTAAAACTAAAAAAAAAAATTCTTTCATTTTAAATAAACTTTAATGAAATATGCATTTTAACTTTAAAAAAATCACTTAAACATTTACTTGTAACAAACGTACAATATTTACTTAAAATATTATACGTTATTTATTTATTATTTTATTATTATTATATTTATTTATTATGTTATTATTATTATATTTGTTTAAGTTATTATTATTATATTTATTTATTATTTAATTACTATTTCTTTGTTTTGTAACATTTAATAATATTTATTTAAAATATTGTAAGTTAAAAAAATTAAATATCGCCTAAATCAACAAAAAATTAATATAGCAAAAAATTGATAAAATAAAAAATTAATAAAAAAAAAATAATATCGCTTCCTTATTTGGGTTCATTGTTCTCAAAAAGGAGATTCACTATCTTAACAGGCAAAACCATCTCAATACAAATACTTGGTAAAACCAAACTTTTCATTGAGAACATTTTCTTTTATAAAGCGTACTTTTTAGGATTATTAAATCATTTCATTTTAAATTCTGTTTACTATGAAACAGTAAGAATTTAAATAAAATTTAATTATTAACATTAATTATATATTATTATATATTATAATATATATATATATAACAAATGAAATATGGTAGGTAATATGGCTGTAATTAAATATCACTAACCGAAATCATTTAACACTTTTTTTAAAATAAGTAATAATTTTAACAATACAAATATTTCAATGTTCAATATGTTGTTGCAAACTTTGTCAGTTATCTCTTTTACTATTCCACAAAAAAAAAGCCTCTCCCTAGAAAACTCTTTATGTTATCTATTATTTATTTTATTACTATTTTATTTATTTATTACGAAGAAAATCAACACAACAAGCTAAGCGCAATGAAATATGCTAATAAATATGGTTGTAATGAAACATCACTTACCGAATTATTTAATTTTTTTAAATAAATAATAATTTTAACAATACAAATATTTCAATATTCAGTATGTTGTTGCAAACTTTGTCAGTTATCTCTTTTACTATTCCGCAAAAAGGTCTTCAGCATAGAAAACTCTTTATTTTATTTATTAAGAGGAAAATCAACATAACAAACAATGAAATATGCTAATCAATATGGCTGTAATGAAACAACACTAACCGAATAATTTAACTTTTTTAAATAAGTAATAATTTTAACATTATAAATATTTCAATGTTCAATATGTTGTCGCAAATTTTGTCAGTCACCTCTTTTACTATTCCACAATGACTTCTTCAACACAGAAAACTCGTTATTTTATTTTATTTATTTATTACGAAGAAAATCAACATAACAGATATAATGCAATAACAAGTATAATGCAATGACAGTATAACAGCAATAACAGTATAACAAGTACAATGCAATATGCTAATCAATATGGCTGTAATGAGACACTTCGAACCGAGTTGTTTAATTTTTTTAAATAAATAATAATTTTAACAATATAAATATTTGAATATTGAATACGGTGTTGGAAACTTTTGCCAGTTACGTCTTTTACTATTCCACAAAAAGTTCTCCAACATAGAAAACTATTTATTTATAATAACATTTGGAAAAAATGTGAAGATTTAATGCTAGCTGAAATGATTAGTTTGACAATTGTTTTCTGTTCAGTCTCTAAGAGAAACAATGCTTAATTGTTTACACTACGCTTGATGAAAAGGTATTGCAAAAGCCAAACCAACGTTTCGAACCATTTAACGTACCAGACACTTTTCAAAGTCATGTTTTCTCTGAGCCACATACATCTTTTTTCGCCACTGTATGAATTATGCAGTACGACAAGCCAAAAAAGCGGAAAAATCTCTCTTCCAACACACAGCGAATGGCACAAACGGTGTCACTGCCTTAGAGCTAAGATGACACTAGATTTCGCGATAAACTTTCTCGTCTTTTTGTTATTGTTGGGTTCTGGAAAAAGAACTTGCAATGCATTTGTTTTTAAAGGATAGCACCATGTCAGAAGATGGGCTGTGCTCTCCATCTTTCATTCTTTGGCATTTCCTGAAAGTGTGACGTGATCAAGATTCTTCCGGTTTTTTTGCAAATTAGTATAAAAGGGCAAGGGAGGCGATGAAGAAGATCATACTCCTTCAGTCCTTTGGATAAGCAACATCCAAGTATTCTCCATTAAGTTTGAGGCTTAGGAAGAGTTTCTTAGATAAAACAATGTTTCAAGTAAGTTTTTCTTCAAATATTTAAACACAACATTAAAAATTAAATCGTCATTAAAATTAAAATTAAAAATCTATTATCGACTTTTTTCATATAAAATTTTCCCATAAATTAATCTTAATTAAATCTTCCTTAAAATATATTATTGATATATTTCATATACAGTTTTCAGAAAAATAAGATTATTTAATTAAAATTAAATCATCATTAAAATGTAAATTGAAATCGATTATCGACATTTTTCATTTAAAGTTTTCACAAAAATAAAATTATTAATTTAAATTAAATCATTATTAAAATCTAAATTGATGTCTATTATCGATAAATGTCATATAAAGTTTTCACCAAATTAATTAATTAAAAAAATAACAATTGTTATTAATTAAAAATAAATCATCATTAAAATATAAAATGATTTCATTTATTATCATTAAGATTATTATCATTTATTATTATTAAGATTATATTTTATCAATAGGATTATTGACATTTTTCGTATAAAGATTTGAAGAAAATAAAACTATTAATTAAAATTAAATCATCATTAAAATGTAAATTGAAATCTATTGTTGGCATTTTTCATATAAAGTTTTTCACAAAAATAAAATTATTAATTAAAAATAAATCATCACTAAAATGTAAATTGAAATCTGTTATTAACATTTTTTATATAAAATGTTTTACAAAAATAAAATTATTAATTAAAAATAAATCCTGATTAAAATGTAAATTGAAATCTATTATTGACATTTTTCATGTAAAGTTTTCACAAAAAAGAAAAATTATTTTTACAACTTGTATTTGTCTCTTTTAAAAGCAAATTTCGAATTTTTAAAAGTAAATTTTTGGATGTTTCATTATTCAAATCAATTCATGATTATAAATTCGTATCTTTCATTAAAAATAAAAATTTTTAATTAAAATAAAAATTAAATAATATTCTTAATTCAAAAATGAAATTTATATTTAAAAAACATAGAAAATTTTTTTATAAAAATCAAATTTATGAAATAAAAAAAAAAGAATTATTCTTTTATCAATTTCATATTAACATTTTTACATAAATATTATTTCATTAAAAATTTAGAAAAAATACTTAACATAAAAAAATTGAATAATGAATTTTTTATTTAATAATGACAAAACAGTAAAAAATATACCTGCAATTTTTTTTTTTCCAGGCTACATTTTTCCTTGGATTAGTCCTCCTTGTAAATTCACAAAGCGTATTACTATCAGTAAGTATTGAACTTTATTAGATAGGTTTAATTTGATAGTATAAATGTTATATTGATATATGTTGGTACATTATAATTTGATTTTTGCATATTGAATGTAGATTTTATGAGACTTTTTAAATAAATAAGCAAAATAAAATATGTTCTAATTTTTGTTATATAATTAAAAATATATTAAATAAATAAATTTGTTCTTTATATGCCTTGTAATATTAAATTTTCTGTCTAGAATGTTCTAGTTTAAGATGAGTTGCATCAAATCTATAATGTAAAATAATAAATTATTAATAATTTTATTAAATCATCTAAATCTAGAATAGTTTTAATAATAATTCTTAAGATTTTTTTAAATTATTGACAATGTACCTTAAAAAAAAGATCTAATTAAAAGTATAGTTTTCCAAATTATCATTGAAATTAGAATTCGTTGAAAAAATAACTAGTGAAAGATCATTCAATAACTGTCTCAATAATTTCGATCTTATCATTTTTTTTTTTTTTTTTTTCAACCTCTCAGACTAAAAAGATAAAAAAATAATTTAAAAAAAAATTCAATTCAAGATCATTTTATTTTTAAATTACGTAGAAAGGTAGTTAACTAACTAAACTGTAAAAAGAAAATGGCGCTAAAGAAAGAAAAAAAATTCTAACAAAAAAGGCAAAAAATTTAAAAATAAAAATAATAATCAGCAAATTTTGTATGCTTATTCTATTTCTCGGGTTAAGATCTATGAAATATTAATATTAGACGCTTACCAAATTGCCTATTATTCTAGTATGATTTACAAACAATTTTAAATTTTGATGAATTTTCCTGTAAAAAAAATCCTGTTAGTAAAGTAAAGCAAAACTTTCCATGATTCTTTCCCTTTATAACATCCCCAAAGTTGTTTGTAAGAAACAAAATAAATATCTTCCTTGCTACAAGAGTGATATTTGTTGTAAGAATCCCTACAAATATTTCGATATAATTGTTTTATCCTCAAGTACCTAACAACATACATTGATACTTCCTTGCTGCAAGAGAGATATTTGTTGTAAGAATCCCTACAAATACTTCGTTATAACTGTTGGATTCTCAAGTACCTAACAGCCTATATTAATCTACATATTATCTTAGTAAAAAAATTGAGATTGTTTCAATATGGCTTGAAGAAATTTGAAAGAATTTATAAAATAAAAATTAGCTAAAATGATATGGCTCGTTTACAAAGCGGAAGTATTAAGATAGTCAAGGTTACTCATCAACTTCTAATTGTGATAGTTATAATACTTTATTAATAAAAAATAGTGCATATTCCTTTTATAGCTTCCTTAATGTAGTAAATTAGACTCCAACGTACTGTACAAAATCAGTTATCATAAGTAAAAAAAAGGTTAAATTTATCTTACTATCATAAAATTAAAAAAAATTAATTTAATAGTATCTAATAACTTCTAAAATCCTTGGCTAAATTCAGATAATATATTTAAAAATTAGAAACTTCCACAAAACTTTATCTCTAAGCCTTAAATGAGGTTTCACTGCCTCTAATTTCAGAGCAACAGTGATGACCTGTCGTCCCCAACCCCATACCAATTCAGTTACTCAGCGCCAGCAATAGGAGGAGGAAGTACCCACGAGGAGAGCGGTGATGCCTATGGAAGAAAAACTGGTACATATACGGTACAAAACGAAGATGGGAGTGAGAGAGTCGTCCAATATGTGGCCGATGAAGACGGATTCAGAGCATCCATCTCCACCAACGAACCGGGAACCGCTAATCAAAATCCAGCTGATGTCACTATTTCATCCAGTGCAGATGAAGGTGAGTAGTTCTTATTTGGTTATACCACAGCAAACCACACACACAATTTCATTGTGATCTAAACATCTTCAAATTTTGGCAATAGCTTTTAGATAAATTGTAATACTGGGTTAATTTAAATACTACTACATGTGTTTACATGATATAGCTCCATGAAAACACAATATGTCTCCATATATTTCCCCCTTCTACGTCAAGGTGGATGCCATATCTGCCATGAGGCCTCCGGCAGCCCAATAAAAACCAGCCTTGCTATAAAAGTTGTCTGGAGAACAGTTTATGAAAGAGAGAGCAAGGCAGCTTGCCAAATATGTAAAATCCATAAAAGTGCCTGAAGAACACAGGACACAGACAGAAATATTGGCCACGCCGATACGGAAATGGTGTGCTTGTAAAAGTCATGTCCAGTCAAAAGTCTAAAATTTGCAATAAAAACAAAGAGAGGGAAGTCCATGGGTAGGGGGAAATGCAATAATGAACTCCAGATCTTACCCGTCACATTTTCAACACAATCATTTCGGAGAGACATTTGCAATCTATTTATTTAGTACACCACAGATTTGCTGGTAGGACAGAATAAAATGTGACTGTTGCAAATTGCATCCATGTTTTGCAAGGATGTCAGTTTTTTCATTTCCTAGAATGTTGCAGTGGCTAGGAATCCACTAAAGAACAATTTTTCAGCCAGTAGAAATTGCTTGATTAAAAAGCATCGTAACTTCATCTACTTGGTAGGAATCACTTATTGTATATGAAGCAACAGTCAAAATAGCAGACTGGAAATCTATAAAAAAGGGCAGCATTCTTAAGTGGCGTAGACAAATTAAAAAGGTTTAGAATGGTTCCTTTTATGGCCTCGATCTCAGCATCAAAATGTGTGGCATTTAAGCCCACAGGATAAGATTTCTCTTAGTAAAGACCAGCCCCAATAGCACTTCCAGTCGCAGAACCATTTGTAAAAATAATGAAGACATTATAGTTAAAGATTGTAGATATTATTGAGCGACAAATTGAAACAATCATTTTCTTCGTTAAGTTAATACAATTGGTTGTCTTACGTCCTCGGTAATCAAAAACTTCTATTATTGCGCGACAAATTGAAACAATCATTTTCTTCGTTAAGTTAATACAATTGGTTGTCTTAGTCATCATGAGCAAAATTATTAGGCCACTATTCACTCAACACAGGCAATATGAGTGTGCTGTTGGCAAGTGCATAAACATTTAGGTGTGCAATAAGTTCCCTTAGATTTGGTTTAAAGTTATAGAGAGAAACAGTTAATACATTTGGTCGTCATAGATATAATGGAAAAAAAAATCAATCTTGTTATACTTAATAAGGCCACTATTCACTCAAGTGTGCACAGACATTTAGGTATGGAATAAGTTCTCTTAGATTTGGTTTAAAATTACACAGAGAAAATAAAATAAATTTGAGAAAAAATGTCTTCAGAAACTTTGTGCAACAACAATAAATGAATTTAAATAATAATGTATGGTAATGGTCTCAAAACAGAAACGCGTATGCTTTTCAGTGGACTGTAAAAACTCAACTTTTTTATTCGAAAACCAAACGCACTCTTCCGATATTATATTCTTTCTCCTCAGCCAGGTCACGCCCACGCAGACGAGGATGTTTATAATTCCTCTGGCGCCAGCTTACACTTCGATTTTTTCTATTTTATAAATTATGCACGTGGAGCTATTAATGCATGAGGCAACAATGTACCAAAAATAACATTGCAAATATCCGTATCTTCTCAACTAAAATAGAAACTGCGAAACAAATCTCTTACTTTTTAAAAAAACTATACACCTTTCCAGTTTTATCTGAAATCATTTTATTCGAAAACTTTTGTAAAATGTACAACAAACCAGTGATGCATATCTGAAATAACAACATCTTAATTTAGGAATTCAAACACTGACAGCCCCAGCATCTGCCGTAATTCCTGTAGCCCCATCAGTACCAGTTGCACCACCAAGAGTGTCAATCCCTGTCGTCAGAAGATATCCAACCATTCGTCAACCTTTCAATTCCAGAAGGATCCGTCCATTCATCGTACCCTTCCGCCCCTCAGTTATTCCTTTCCCACCACCCACTTTTATCGACCAACCCGTTGTTTTCCCATTTGGTGGTCCACAAATCATCCCTCAAGACCAGATATTGATACCTGTGTCCGGTCCATCCCCTCTGATACCGATTGCTGACGACATCTACAGACCTGATGTATTTCTTCCTTATTAATTGATATCTTCTATTTTGGTGTGGATTTGGCATCACTTAGTCAGTTCTATGGAGATTTTACACTTAGGTAAATTCAATAGTGCTTCACATGTGGTAATGCATTAATACTATTTTTGTTTAATTTCGTTTAAACAGAACATAGTCGCCAAATAATGCTTTCCTTTTACATATTACTTAATGCAAATCTAAATTCATCTAATTTTTTTGCAATCTCAATTGTTGATAGTGTAATAGAAAGCATTTTGAAAAAGCAGCAGAATCTTTCAGAAATGAATTAATTTATTTTTCTTTCAAAATCCTTAATTACTTATTAAACATAAATTTTCTTCATAAAAATTTAACGATCTGAAATTATATTTCTAACATAAAATTCACTTTACAATAACGATATGCTTGTGAAGATCATATTCCCTTTAATAGTACTTTGATTAAAAATATATCTTCTAATAAAAAAAATATATACACTTCCTAAATACAATGTTTTCTTTAGATTTAAACAAAATGATATTCAAAATGATTTTATGAAATTTTTATCCAGAATGATTCAAGATACAGAAGTATAAAATATTAAATATTCATAAAAAAAAAAAGAGTATTACTCTAGACAAATAAAGCACTTATCTACTCATATAGTTTTCCTAGAACTGAATAAGTAAAAAGGGTTGTGTATATGAAAATTTGTTTTCAGCTTCATCGTCCATATTTGTGCATTAGGATATTCATGTTGCTTTGTCTGCTAAGAGCTTATGTACAGTGAAATGTAAATAAATACTGATACTTCATAAATCATTCATTTTTCTTTTTTAAATTGTTTCACAATTAGCTTGACAACTATTTACTAAACAGCAGTAATTACTATGCATTTTATTACTATTGAATAAAATGACTTCCAACTTAGTTTTAATATTTTTATCTAGCAATTAAAAGCATAAAATTGAATCTGTATACATTTCGGACCTTTTTTAATATACATTAACACATTTCTTAAAAAAATTTTTAATTGATATTTTAATTATTTTTTTGACTTAAGGAAAAATATATTGAATGTTATTTGCTCTGGAAATCTGTCATTGAAAATTGACACTTTTTCAAAGTAAAAAAAATATATATATTTATGAAAGATAATTTTTCCATTATCAAATCCAACAAAAACCTCCTTTTGAAAATAATAGCATTTAAAATTAATCTAGTAAAATTTGCATTATTATTGTTTTGCTTTTGAAACAATTTTAATACCAAAATTAAATTGATGTAGTGTTAACAAAATTTCAATCTTAAAAAAAAAAAAAAAGAATCTATACCTCCACCATTAAATATCCCTACACAAATACTTCACATTCAATAATTGTTTTGAAGAAATGGAAAAGCTTGCCAATTACAAAAGATGCATTGCAACCATATTTCATTTTAATATGTTTCTTTTTTGTGTAGAATATTATATTTTAATATATTGTCTATTTTTTTTATTTCATTTTAATTCAAACCAGTAATTTCTAAACCTAATCACCCACTGTAACTTTAATGCCGAAATTGTAGATCCGGAAAGATTGAACTTTTCCAAGTTGCTTAAAAAATCTGAGCATAATATAATTACCCAATTTCCCACCTTTCAAAACTGTTATGGTCCATTTAATTTGTAATACTTTACCATAGCCTACAGAAATTATGGAACTTCATAAGCTTGTTTACTTATTTCAGAGGTGGAACAGTTAAAATTTTGATGTAAAAGTTTTTCTTGGTATTTATTGATATAATTTATATTCAAATTTAATTCAAGAAAAATTAAAATAAGCATGTATTACATAAAGTAGTACAAACAAATGTTTAATCAAACAGATTTCTGTGTACATCAACATTTATTTAGAAACGGCTACATGTTAGATTGCAATCTTTCATAAAATAGGATCAAATACTGAAAGCAACTGTTGTATTGATATAAGATAACTTGGATATAGTTCAACTAGATTGTGTGGAAAAGGACATTGATTACTCGTTAGGGGTGCTCAGATATATGTAATGCACAAGTTATGAAAGAAAACAGTTCACTGATAATTTTTATGTAGTTTTTTCTTAGTGCATTTAATAATTTTAATTAAAAATCCCTTATGCCATCTTTCTTTGCCCTATTACAAGCTGTTTGAATCTATCAGCTATAACCAACTGTCAATTTTCCACACAGCTTTTATTTTTTAAAAATTAAGATCAATTGAATCTATAGTACAATTGGGTCCCAAAATAAGTAACTCACTCAAACTAGGTATTTGTTTAAACGTATACCTCCCTAACCAATCAAATAAATGCTTATATTGGATGTTTTTCCAATAAAAAAAAATCCAACTACTTCCTATAATCCATTTTTTTTTTAACAAAGATAAATAATTCTAAAATTTCAATATGTGAAGTTTTACAGCAGCAGAAAAAAATGTTTTACAATACTTTAAAACAAACGTCCTCAAATTGTTAGAGAACTTAGATATACATCTATTCCAGGACTTTGAAAACTCATTGCCAGATAAATATTTGCAAATATTCATTGAACTGATCCTATGCTTTTATATTTTTAAAATTCCATACATGAAGCAAATTATCTTGGAGCATGTTTCTAACAAGACATTTTCATTTCAATGCTTCTGTAATTTATATTGGTAATTAGTGTATTATCCACCATTGCAATGAGGAACCCTGATGATTCACTATGTGTTTTGTTTTACATTGCTTTATTGATCAACCTCACATTTGAAATCTTATTTATACAATACATTGTTTTATACTTCAATAAAAATGCATGAATATATAATAGAATGAATACTAACTGTTAAATAAACAATTTAAAAATTGCATTTATGTATAACAGTAAAATAGAAAGAGTTGTAAAGTGCCAAAGTTAAGCAACCCATGACCAACACAACCCAAGATGACAAAAGTTGTATCCAAATTATATACATATGTATTCCAAAGTCAGTAGCAGAACTTAGTCAAAAACCGGATCTCTCAACTTTAAGAGACATTTTGCCTCCTATCTGTGTGTGCAAATATCTTAAAGCCAAGTTGTGCATCCCAGACACTATTGATATAGGCCCAGCAACTAGTAAAAGAGAACCTAGCATTCTTGTGACACACATATAGTTGCGAGCCTAAATCTTCAATGCACCTTAATTATGATTTCGAGTTCCCGATCTACATAATACTTTATAAGAAATAATTTAGTTAACCAGACTAGAATATTTTATGATATTGAAGGTTTAATCAAATTTCAAATGAGTATGCCTCAATCACAATAAGTATAACCAAAAACTATGCAAGAATTTTTCCTCTAGGTGGTTTATCAAGCTGAAAGGTAATTAGACAACTACATATACATAATACATAAATAAATTTCAGAACTAAAACAAAATGAAAATTTTAAATTGATTTATTTGTCATCTTGATCGAAATATGAATTGTATGAATGATTCTTCATGTGCATAATAATATTTTTGCTCAAAAATGTACTCAACAATTTTGAATTATAAAATAATTTTTGGCACAATAAAAATAACAACAAAAATTTAATGAATCTCTTGAATATTTATAGCACTTATTAAACAAATGTAAAAAGTGTTTCCCCCCTCTTTTACTTAAAGGTCAAGAATATTTCAGCACAAGCAATCATATGTATAAAAATGCAAATTTAGACATTATGAAGAAAATGTGACATTTAAGGTGTAAATAATAACACACAAAGGATGAATATTAATTATTTATTCATCTACACCCTTGGACCTCCAGAAAATGGCATCGCAACCTGCAATCCGGGGATCTTTCCAACATCCTGCAATATAAAATAAATTTAGTAAGAAAATAAGCATAAAAACAGGAAAAGACCAATATACTTAAAACTGTTCATGTAATTCTTTCCTAACTATCAAGTGAAAAAAATAACTGAATTAAAAACTTCCCAACACATTTTTCGTTTAGATCATGTTAGGCAAAATTTCTCAATCAGTAACCAACTTAATACCTCAGGATTCAGAAATTTCTTATACATTTTCTCAATTTGTACAGAAATAAGTGGATTACTATGCAAATATTTTAATTAAATAGAAAAAGGTTTATAACCTTGATTGCTTAATTGTCATATATGGGCCCAAAAAAAACCCATAAAAAATATATACATGACAGAACAGTGAAAAAACTAATAACTTAGGTTAAGAATGCAATGACAAATCCAATTCTAAAAGGTCTACTCCAATCACCAAGAAATCTCTCTCAAAACTTGGTATGTGACAGGATGACTATCTACAGAATTATAAAAGCCAACTGATCACAGAAAAATTATATCCAGACAATTTTTAAATTTGACTGTACATTCATTGATGAATCTTTTAATCAAATTTAACACCTTTTATTTTTTATATATTCCCACTATATTTTATTGATAAATGCCTCAGATAATGCATTCAAATAGATAGCAAATCTCGCATTTCTATTCACTAATACATATTTAGTTCCACTGTTCAATTGCTGAAAATAAATTAAAAATATGTAGAAAAAAATCATTATCCAGAGATATTACCTTTAATTTCTGTTATTCATTTTAAAATACATTATCAGAAATAATTTAAACTGCCTCTGACAATTATTTTATTTTGTAAATAAGTTTATAATTCTTTCACAGCACATAGTTTGACGTCTCCTTTAACAAATTTAATTTGGACTTGAAAGTTAATATTCATATTACCACTTTCGTTTTGATTTTGCCTAATTATTGATAATTACAGTAATAAAAGAGCAATAAATTTAATGGCTATCAAATACTTCAATTTCACTTATATACTAATTAGATCTATTTCTTTTAATATAATTTTCTCTATTGATCAGAAATAAAGTCTCATCTAGCAACTCAATTTCCTAATTCTTTAAATTACCTGAAAGCAGTAAAAAAGTCACTAGTTGTATTCAACCAATTAATGCTTACTGTGGAGAGTAAAACAGTAAAATCTAAAACAATGCCAAAATATCCGAATCTTAGATACAATTTTGGTTTGAATGTAATAATTAGAAAAGCATTTTTAACATATCAAAATCACATTCTACAATAAAACAATTTTGTCAGTAAAGAACTAAAATATTTGAATCAAATTTAAATTTTCTTAAGTTCTAAATTGGGAATAATTGCAGGATTACTTACCATTTGTTTCAACATTTCGTCAGTATCAGGATCTACCTCAATGACGTCCATATCAATGGCAGATACTTCAGGTACGTAATTATCTCTTCGTTCCCTTTCTTCTTCTTGAAGTTTAATGGAAATGCCGCGAACAGGTCCTCGTTGGATACGTTTCATTAAATGTGTAACAAACCTATAGCAAATCAAAAATTGAATCAGATTAATTTCAAATTGTTATAAATTTTGACATGTTAACTACAAAAATAAAGAACTAAACCACCATTTAAAATATATGGAAAATACCCTATCAATGGCATTAAGTCACTAAATATGGAAACCCTAATTCTGTTTCTAACATCCCATCCTAAAGAGTCAGTTTTATAATAAAACAGTATGAGGACAGAAAGAAAGCATTTTTATTTAGATTTAATTGAAGAATTTTTTTAATCTTTCACGATATGTCTGAAAATGGTTATTTCATGGAAGGAATCCAGCCATTTTAAAGAATTCAGTCTGGGCTCACATAAATTAATTGTACATCGTAACTTTCTTTTGTTTCTTAAAATTTTGTACACAGTACAGAAAAAAAACCATGTTAAATACATCTCAGCATTTTTAATGTCCTTACATTCTATTTAACAGAAATTGGGAATGATGATGCTATTGTTATTATTATGGTGCTAAGATATTTCTAGACATGCAACTTAAACTTAAAGCCAAACAACAAGTCCCCCAAAATCCTTGTCTCCTAAACAGAAATTTTCATCACATAAAGAGGCCTTTTAATAAAATAAATTCACTAATTAACACCAAGCTAAAAATAATGATGAGTAAAAAAAAAAAAAAAAAAAAAAAAAAAAAAAAAAAAAAAAAAAAAACCATTATCAAACTGTTCCAGATACCAATTTATATGGCGATGGTTTCACTTCAGCTACAAAACTTATGCATACACCACACACGGAATTTTACTGATTTAGTTAAGAATATTTCTCAATCAGCTAAAGTACAATTTTTGTTTAATTAACCTTACTAAAATTAAAGACTAATTATTTTTAATAAGCATTTCAAAAGTACTAAGGCGATAAAACTAAAAGGGACTTTTTTGCCAATTTCATTTAAAACAATGACATTTTATACTTAATTTAATTCTTAATATATAAACAATCCATGGAACCTTGACATATTAAAATAAAATTGTGATGGTAGCTAAAACTTATTTCTAAATTGGATAGGTAGTTTGTTATACATAGATATTTGAAGTAATGTCACTCAACATCAGTAGAGTATTAGCAATTTTATTTTTAATAATAAAGGGTATTTAACACAACTATTATATTTTCTTCATTATGAACAACAAGGAATGAAATTTCATTTGAAGACTGTCATGCCAGTGATAGCTTAGATATTAAAATATTAGCTACAACTACTTTTGATTGTGAATTAAATTTTTGAAGTACCTAAGTTAAAAAAACCACACATTTTTTAAAATTTAATCTTTAAAATTTGTAAATAATTATAAAGAAAAAACGTAAAACATAAGACAAAAATTAAACATCCATATGTTTATACATACATTAAAACATATGTGGGTCGTAATAAATTTACTAAAATTAGGTAAAATAGAAAATACTTTAGAATTCATTTAATGGATTTGGAAATTATATAACATCTTTTAAAGCAGAGAATAGTTAATGCAAACAATTACACAACATGATTGGATAAAAACAAAGTAATAATCAGTTAAATGTATTTTTACTTAAAATATGTTTAAAATGTTAAAATATAATTATGCCTAATATTTTGAATCAGTCAGATTAAACACATCAACATTTAATTAAAGAAAAAAAACATATCCAATGACTTAAATGCAAATGCAACAATCACATACAAAATAAATGATTAACGGAATAATAAAGTTGCAAGGATAATTACTGATATAATTATTAAATGCTTATAATATAATCACATTTGACGCCACTTACCCAGCGATTTTGTTCCTTAATTTTTTGCTTGGTATGATAGCAATTTCTTCACATATTCTCTTATTTGTGTGGAAATCTAAAGTGAGCCGAGTGTAATATTTTTCAATAATTACACGGGAAGCTTTTTTAACAGTCTTCGTACGCACTCGACCCTAAATAAAACGAATGGTGCATAAGTAACACGTGAATACAGACATGACACTTTTAAATAAAGTTAAATTTTTATACTTTTTAATTATGATTCACACTTAGTACTAACCAATATTTCCTCATAATATATTTATTTTATACATGATAATAAATAAATGTTCTATAAATACATATACTACACTTGCACGAGAAAGCAACTTGTTTATACATATTAATAATTTCTTTTTAGGGTTAAAATTTGAAACTATCTTAAGCAATAAAATCATATTTGAAATTTCTAAACATATATCAATCCTAAATGAATAAAAATTCCACATATTTATATAAATTAAAAAGGATCAAAAAAGATTTAAGTCACTTACCATCTTTATAGAGTACTAAACAGCAGGAGAACACACACTTAGACGGCCGACATGAAATTTGCAAGATGTGGTTCTTAGTTAGCTTCAGTTCAGTTGAGTATGTGAAATGTTGTTTGGAAAAATGATTTTTTTTTTATTTCGTAAAAAAATTTAAATATCAACCTAAAATTGAAATTATTATTGCTTGCAACTATTTAAACTTTATTAAAATAAATTTCAGTAAAAAAATTGTCAAATTATTTTTATTTAGAATAAAAGTTTAAAATTGAGTTCAACTGAACTGAAGTAATTCATAGTTTATATTTTGATGTTTTAGCTGAAATAATTTAAAAGGGAAAAAAAAAATTTTAGTTTTATTTTCATAAAACAAACTAAGCAAATTCTTATCAGAATAATTTTACTGATTTTATTAAGTATACACCTTTTAAAATATTTATTTCATACATTTTAATTAAGCAATATAATAATTTAATTTATTACCGATAATTAGTACCGTTTCTTCATATTGCAAATATATATTAAATGAATTTAGTAAAATTTTAAATATAATTGCGTTTTCGAGTATATTTAACTAGCGATAAAACTAGAGTACCTTGTTTATTTAGTTATTTATATGCATTTATATGTAAATAAATAATTTATATTTGTGTTTTTTTTTTTTTTTTTTACCTAGTGACTTGTTAATAATTCAAAGCAAAATAATTTTCTTATCTCTTAGGGGGGGATTCAAATCCTAAGTTAAACCAACGAAATATTTTTTTCTAATTTAATGCAGCGTTATTTTCAAACTGTCAAATTATTGTTCAAGGTAATTAAGTTATCCAAGTTTATTTACTTAAATTATAAATTTATATTAATATGCATATTTTTAAAGAGTACTGCACTTCAGGGTTCTGTTTGTTTACTTGGCGATTTTTTTCCCTTGCAGTTTTCGCCAAATTCCCTTCTAATGAACGCTGTTGTTACAATTTACATTTAACTGTTATCGCTCATTGGCGATTCCATGTAACGCGGAAAAGTGACTTGCCAAAATCGGAAATCTGAAGTGCAGAATACCCTTTTTTGAAAATGTATGTATAGTTATTGAAAGGAAACAAAATCATTCAATAGTTTAATTTTATTGATATATATAATTTTTTACAAACTGACTTTTCTTATAGTAAATATACTTTTTGGTCATTAAAATTTTAGTTTTGTATATTTTTTATTTTTATAAATATTTCTTTCTAGATATATTGGGTGAAAAATATTTTTACAACCTTGTTTTTGTTAATTTAAGCATACATTTGAAAAAAATATTAACATATATTGATAATCCATACAATTGTATAAAAAAAGGGGTGCTTTTTCATTAGTGTTGCACCAGACAATATATATATACATATATGTCTGGCATATATTAAGCAACTTAATGATTTACCATGAATTGCTTCAAAATTATGACTAGGCATGAAATGCCACTCCTTTAATGGTAAAAATATGGAAATATGTTGGGCATCTTTGAAGGATTATTAAAATTACTACTGAACTATGATGTTTCAGTATGTTCTTAAAAATAGACCATTCATTCATGCATAATTGCGATAATTAATAGTTGCAGTAATTATATTGAGGAAAACATAAAATTATAAAGTAAGTAAAAATGTTGATTGATAAATCATTCCATGTTATAAAATAATTATGTAATTATAATTTGTTTTATATATATATTTTTATTCAGGTAAATTTTTTGCTGTCTTAAATTTATTTTTGATTATATTAAAATTATTTTTGATTATATTAAAATTATAATATTCTTTAGTTTCATAATACTATTGTTCATAACTTATATTTATATCTGTGATTAGCTTATCAAAATATTTTTTAATATAAAAATTTTCAAGGTTTAGTGTTGAAAGATCAAAATTTACTGTGAAAAATTGATTCATCAGATGATGCAATTACAATGAAATACATTTCTTTGTATTTAAATTTTTTATTGCTTGCCTTTGAAAAACAATCACGAATTTGTTAATACATATATATTAATAATAATAATAATGCAATATAAAAATGAGTAATAGTAGAGTTTTCAATTTCCATAATTTTGTTGTAATATATTAAACACTGTAGTTGTGTTATTTCTCCAACGTTATAGATCTAGGTTGTTTTCATGTAGTCTATATATTTAAATGTTATTTACAAAATATTGAAAATGAATATAGATGTAAAAGGGACATCTATATTCATGAATATGCCAGGAAATAAAATTCCATAATTAAAAACAAAATTATTAACTCTTCTCCCTGAAATTCCTGATATATAAAATATATTAATGTGATTCATATTGTTCACTTCAGCATATTGATGTGTTTATCTTATCAGCATATTGTTTATTTAATAGGGATTAAAAGTACTGAAAGGCATGTCAGTATCTATTTTAAATGTAACCAATTCATGAAGTGCATTTTAAATGCAGTTATTGTTTCTAAAAAGGGCAGCTGTTTAAAAGATAAAGCCTTGTAAATTGACTTCAATTTTGGAATTTATTAAATTTTTGTTTCATTTCTAATGATAGTTATTGCTTATCATGACCATTAATGTTGTAAGGCATTTAATTAATAATTTAAAAATATTTTTATATTTTCATTTGGAAAAACTTGTATTATAATAAAAATTGTATTTTTTTTTTTTATTTGAAATCAAAGGCTTTATATTACGGAAAAATTCCATAGTTCCATTTCTATTTTCAGAATTAAAACTTTTTCAAATATTGTTAATAGTTTCTTTAATAAATTCTAAGTTATATTTTTGTTATCTTAAACAACTGAAAACTATTTGAGCTATGAATTCATGTTTTGCAGAGAAATTTTTCTACATTTAATTTAGAATTGTGTAAATCATTATGTTAATTAATTGTGCTTTTAATGATTATAGAAATATAAAATTTATATTTTATGCTATTATTTTTTAGTTATCCATGTGCTTTCTGCAGTTATAAAGCCTAAATTATGTTGCTGACTAAGAGAAAAAGAGAAGATGAGAAACAGGAAAATGATTTGCCTCCTAAGATAAATACATCAATTATTTTACCTATAAGACAAACTGCATCCATATTTAAACAATCTGTAACAATAGTTCGTAATCAAGATTCCAAAGGCCGCACTGATATCACTCATGGACCTCAAGAAAAACCAAAACAAGTAATTTTATGTTTAAATATATCTTTGCAGAATGTTCTTATTTATTTTATTTTTGTTACTTTTTTATTATAACCGAAACTCAATTGTTTTGCAATAACACTTAGTAATGCTATGAAATAATATAGCATTATTTCAATACTATCAGTTGCACATACTTCACTTTTATATTTTTATCAAATTTATAAACATTTATTTTCTTCAAAAATACTTGAAGAAACATTGCAATATTGAATGAATGTGGACTAGTGTTTGACAATCATAAAAAAAATTTATTTTATTTTAGTTTTTTTTTAATTTACTAGTAAAAACAATTTAATGTCATTAATCAAATGTAAAATATCCTTCCATCTAAATGTATATGTAAAAACAGACACAGGATGTATCTTTACTTTGGTAAAAACTGCATTTTAAAAGATATATCAAAACTGGTAAATTTTCTACAGATATTTAAGAAGTCAAGCTTATAGATAGTAAAATGGCATTTATTGCTTTAAGATTTATTTATTATTGTATTGAAGAGTTGACACTGCTGTTTTTTTATTTGCTGCATTGCTTATCAATCAGCAAAAAAAGTCATAAAGTATTTGAATTCAATTAAAATAAACAAGTACTTCTTTTTTTAATTTAAAATTTTCTATATTTTAACTTTTTTCTCTCCATTTTGTAATGCAAATAGAAATATTAGTGACCACATAAGTTATAATAAGGATTAACACTGAAATAAACATTTTTTTTATATAAAAATAGCTATTACATTTCACATTTATTCAAAATATTATAAAGCATATTTTTAAAAATTATTCTTATTGTTTTTAATATTTAATCATCTCTTGTGAAACTTTCATTGTTGAAATTAATTCTTTATTAATTTTTTCCGATGAGGTCAAATAGACATTTCATTTTTTTTAATTATATAATTAATTCTGTCTACAATATTAAAAAATAAAAACTGATAATCAAAATTGAAGAAATCCTTTCTGTGAAGAGATTCTCTTCTCAGTTTGAGTTGTTAAAACATATTATTGAAATGTTGTTTATCAATCATTCTTGCCAAACCCTCAATATACAACTTTTATGATTAACAATTTTTATCTCAACACAAAGAATCAAAATCAACAATATCATCTTATTTTAATTTTATTTTATTAAAGTGTTTACTATTATTGATAATTGAAAATTGAGGGTTTGTTTTTGAAAAAAAATTATAATTACTTTTTGAAATGTCATAATATTTATGAACTATTTTAGTTATTTATATATTTACTGTAAGAAAATTTCACCGTTCTAAAGTTTTCTTACTATCTTCCCAAAAGTATTTTCAAAATATTTGATCACATTATCAACTTTTATTGATAGAATAGTTTCTCTCTCTATATATATTGATAACAAAAATAACTTTTTACTAATATAATAATTTGTTTTTCTTTAAATATGTTATTCTACACTTTCATTTTTAAATTATTTTTTAACTGAATTTTTGTTTCTTAAATCTTTTTAAATAACTTTAGTTTCACCTTTGCTAATTTACACCAGCATTATTTATGTATTTGTTTATTATAACTGAATTCAATTGTTGATGATATTACTGGACAACATTATTAATTATGTAATTAATGATTTAATCTTCCTGGAGTATTTTTTGTTCAGCAGACATTTCTGGTACAATTGTATTAATTTTGAAAATGTTAATGAACATTGTATTTCCATTTGTTTCTTTTTCAAAAAAAAAAAAAACCCCATTATTGAATGAAAAGGCTGAATGTCATATGCATTGTATGGTGTTCTGTCAAAAGGAAATAATTCTTTCAAATGAAATATATGCATCCAGGATGCATATATGCACATATGGTTTCATATGTGGTAAAATCTTTTTGATTTTTTTTTTAACTGAGTTTACTGGCATCAGCAAGTATACAGGTTCAGTTATAATAAGCAAATAGTAAAACATATTCTAAAAACATTTAGTAGATAAGGTAAATATATAATAAGGTTTTATAACGAGGTTTTTTTTTTTTTTTATATAATTAATGGGATTTTGATGATTTTTCATTTAATGTTAAATTATGAGTGAATGGAAAGATGAAGAATGTAAATCATTAAAATATTCTTCTGTTTTAAGCAATGCCTAAACCAGCACTACTTTGAAAATCTAAAAAGAAAATATCCATGTCTGCAGCTATATTTTCCTTTCGTATGCAAATGTTTTCATAACATCAATATAGTTTTAAAAAATTGACCTCACCCCCACCCCACCCCCATCTCTATTTCTGCCTTTTAATTACTGTATACATTGCAAAAAAGTTGTCATGTATCTCCATGCCACCCATATGTTGATATTAATTTCTTACATTCAATGAATTAAAAAAAAAAAAAAAAAAAAAAAAAAAATTTCCCTAGAGTATCTCCTTATACTCAATGAATAGCTATAGTTTGTTCTTTGGAACTGCTGCAATTCTTTGCTCCTTATTAAGGGTCATATAGTCCATGTTCTTTTTCAGTTTTGTTCACATGCTCTTAATACACCATTTACCTAATTTACTGTTAGGATCTGTTTGAGTAACACAGAATCCTGACTTATTCAATTTAAATGACAACAGGGGTCCTATAAAAAAGTATCAAAGGATATACAAGGTTTGAAAGAACTTCTACAATTTTTTAGAAGACTTTAGGGCTTGATGGAGAGTTTATAACATCTGCATTTAGTTTTTTCTCATATATTTTCCTGAATTAACATCAAATCATATAAGCAACCTTCAAAGGAATGTTCATCAAACTTTGTAATTAAAATGAACAGGTTTTCCATTCAAAAACAATTTATAGTAATCAGGCATCATATATCAGTAAAAAAAAAATATGTTGAAAAATATCAAACTATTGCAAAAATCAAATCTTCATTTAGCCAACTAATGTTTGTAGAAGATAGATAAAAACAAATCAACTGTACTATATCATTTCATAAAATCTTCTAATTTGGACTGCCCTCTAAAAGATTAGCTCAAAACTTAAATGCTATTTTTTTCTTTAAGTCCAAATACAATCAATAATTTTAATTAAATGTGAAGCAACTTGAGCATTTTTCCCTGAATCATTGTATCTTTTAGTACAACATACACACACAATTATTTTGAAAAACACATAGTAGGAGAATATATATATAATTATTAATGTAAAAATGCTTTGTCAGTCATTAATGGATAAGTGAGCATTTATAAACTTTTAGTTCTTTATATTTGCTTTAAAATTGTTTAACCTATTCATTAACCACTTTTATTTTTCAATTACCCTTTACACACTGGCAAACCTCCAATGGAAATAATTATATAATTGAACTTCCTTTTTCTCTCAGAAGTATGCTTAAGTTGTTTTTTTCTGCTTTACTCAATGTGGGTAAATTATTTTGTTGAAAGGAATTAGCAATTTCCGAAACAGACATTGCTGTAAGTCCGCTTTAACGTTATAGATTTACCAAAAACTATTTTAATGTCAAAAAGTACAGAAACAAACTTTCTGCATGATGTCTTATTTTCCTGTCAAATCATCCAGATTGAATTAAGATTTTTTTTCTGGTGAGGAAGGGGGAAAGCTGTCCATGAATGTGGATGAATCTGATTGTAAACTTTAGGCCTTACGGATATGAACAGTTTGTCTCTTGAATAAGTTAATGTACTGTAAAATTTTAGTGTTATAAGATAGAGATATCTTATACTTTTACCATAAACTAGGATTTTTTTAAAGATTTCTTCAAAACTAAGATTATAAATTGTTTATTGTTATTCATATTGTTATAAGTAAAAAATTAACAATAATTATTATTTTATGGAATATACAGTTTTTAAAAGGCTCTTTAAACATCAATTGAAATAAAAATTGAGAAAATATTGAAATTAAAAAAAAATTTCTAGTTATCAGGAAAAAAAAAAAATATATATTTTTTCAGATATCTAAAAGAATGCATTAAATTTAAAACATACTTTTTATAAAACCATAGCTAATGAAACTGATTTTTAAAGATAAATTTTTTTAACTTACATTTTTAATGTTTTTTAAATCTTTTTTATTGTTTTCTTATAAGCATAATATAATTTTCTTTAAACTTTGAACATTATAATGCCTAATACATTTCTATTGTAGATTTTTTGGGAAAAGCGTTTGCAAGGAATACATGCATGCGATAAAAAAGGAAATGTTATAAAGACATTTGAATTGCCACCAAAAATCAAAGGTATAAAAATTTACTAATGAATAAAGAAGATTTTTGTTATGTGTTAAAAATTGTATTCTTTGATATTGTCTTTTGTTTATTTTATGTTTTTATATTTTATAGCTGTTGGTTTGCAGTTAGGGGATGAAACTATATTGAGGAGTATAGCTACAGCTCTGCACATTAATGAACATCCAATTACAGGTCAAAATAAACCCAAAGCGTTACTCGATAAGAATCCTGGTGTATTTATTAATTCAACTCAACCATTAGTTCTGGTTAGTTCAGACTTATTAATTTAATATGTTAATAATCTAAAACGTTGGATTGATCATTTTAGTAAATTCCTTTCTATTTTAAAATATATTTATTGATTCATATAAAATATATTGACTTTTTATGATATTAAATTAAAAAAATATTTATGGTTATATAAACAAATGAAAACTTTATTTAATGTATATTGATTTTTTTGTTTATGCAAAGAATCCTGAAGTAATTGTAATATAATAATTGAGTTTTTATTTTTATTTTATAATGTACATATTTTAAAAGATAATTTGAATTGTTTTAATTGGGTGTCCTGCTCCAATTATATTAATCACCAGAACAAGTTTTGCATAATTTCTTCGATGCTATAATTTTGATATTGCATTATTCCCTTAACATACTTTCATTTTAATCTTTTTGAATATTAACTTAAATCGTTTAAAATATCTGTAGATTTTTATGTATCCATTTTGATAAAAGATTTTGGTAAATAACAGCATTAAATATATGTATTAAATTTATTTTAAATGTCTTTAAAACTTGAATTAATTAAAAATGTTTTATTCTTAATATGACATAAATATTTTTATATGCTTGCTTTGTAATTTAATAATTATCAATTTTTTTACATATTCAAAATCAACATTTTTATTTCTTATTGGTTTTAATTTTATTTTATATTTGAGACTTTCTACACTTGTTATAAAACATATTACGTCAATTGCAAAATTTAAGCAATTTCAGTTTGGATTGCTTTTATTTTGAATATTTGCTATGCAGTTCAGTAAAAAGTAGGATAAAATTTTATTTGAAATAAAAATATATATTAATTATTTTACATTTATAAATATATTTATTGGTTTTGAGCTTCACTTATAATCAATCAATCAATAAATAAAGCATCTTTATCTAACATCTAGCAAACCCTGCAATACTTCACTATCACTTTATCTGAGTATAATAGTATTGTATCAATTTATTTATTCAACAATAATGATAAGAATTGAATTCTGTTTGATATTTTTTTTTTTTTTTTCTGTTTCATTATTGTTTGCTTTAATCTTTTTTCCTTCTTCAGCTTGTTAAATTATTTTTTTGCACATGAGAATGCAATTTTGTACCATTTTGTTTATTATCTTTTTGTCTTCAATGTCTTGGGAGAAAATATGTGTATTTTAATAGTAGTCTAAATGTAATCAAATCCAGAAGTTAGTTGATTGATACAATAAAAGTTCATGATGAAAGCATTTTATACAATTTTCATTTTAAGGTTACTGAATACTGAAAGATTGAAATAATTTTTCTAGTATATAGAAACTGCATGCACATAGAACTATTATTCTTTAAAGATGTATGTTTGTTTACCTTTAAACTAAAAAATAAAAAAAAAAATTCATATATTATTAATCAGGATTAGTAACTATTTTCCTGTGCTTCAATGTGATTACAATAGACAATGATAATATTTTTACATGACTATTGAAATTTTCCATGTTTTAAAAGAAGAAAAAAAAAAAAAAAAAATCAATAAGTACAATTTCAAAAAGTTTTTTAATTAAATAATATACAAAGAAGTGATTTATTTACCTTTAAAATTGCACTCTATTACATTATGCAAGATTTCTAGAAAGAAATTATATAAATTTTTCCATATAAAAAGGAGTTCAGCAAAAAAGAAAATAAAGAGAACTTTTTTCTTAATTTCTTAAATGAATGCCATGTTGATATCAAGCACATTGTTGGAGTTAGCTCTGCTATTGTGTCACAAAGAAATTAGAAAGTTTTCAAATAATTTTATTACTATATAATCTTTAAAATAATTATTCAGTATATTCCAAATATCTCCTCTCCCAAGGAACTGTAAAAACACAATTTTTCATATATGGATGTTAAATTTAGATAAGTAGGGCAATCCAAGTAATATTAATATTTTATTAAGTATGTTGATGTGTCCATTACTGTAAAAAAAAAAATTGTCTTTTTTTAAACTATCCAAATAGATAAAAATTAATTATTGTGTTAATATAATCAAACATTTGTTTAATTATACGTCTAGTATAAGGACTAGAAGTTTTATTAAATGCCGTGGGATGCACTGATTCTTTTAATATAGCCATTTTCTTTTAAATAGTAGAGTTAAAACTTGAATAGTAAATTTAATTATAATTGTTTTTTGTATTGATATTTTTATGTATTTTAATTCTCTAATACTACTAATATATTCTCATTTGTTAAGACATTTTTTTTTCTCGGTAGGGTCTTCATGTAACTGATGAAGATATAGAAATTCAAGAAAAGAGAGTTTTAGAAGCAAGAATGAGGTTACAAGAAGCTCTCAATGAATGAATTTATCATCAGAAAATTGTCATTGCTCATTATTTTAGTAAGTCACTTTAATCTTACTGTTTTAATTCTTAATTATTATAATATGTGTTCATTTTAGTTCTAAAGTACATTTTCTGATGAAATGTTCAATTTTTCACACACACACACACACACACAAATAACAGTCAACCATTTGAATGAAAGTAGTGTTGACACTGGTTGTAAATCAACAACATTTAACTATGTCCTGATCTAATTCAAATTTTTATTTGCTTTAATAATTACAGAATGTTTAACTTTTAATCAAACTGCATTGTGTGCCACTAAAATTGTTTAAAAAGCTTTAATTTATTCATTATATAATTTCTTTTATTTGATTTTATATTGAAAAAAATTATGATTTTAAATGTTTTGCACTTACCTTTCTTGATATTTTCTGCGGTACTAATATAATAAAACGCAATGATTTGGAATCAATGTCATTATTTCATACTAAGCTTATTTTGTGATTTATCTATAATCAATATTAATTTTGAGAGGCAAATGTATGTTTTTTACATTTGTTAATTTCAGCAAGCAACTTTTTTCCCCCTTTTCTTTGCATTAATCACTTGGATACAAATTTATTTGGAAAAATGATTGTGTTTGGAACAGATTTAATTCACTGATGTGTGGAATAGTATATAAACACAGTAGATTTTGTGTGAAAATTCATTTATTTGAGCATATAAATACACAGTAATTCAAATCTAAATTCATAAAAGAAACAAAATGAAAAAATATATATTCAAGACATTGAAAAAGGCAAATTATGAATATTTTTTAGGGAGTGTGATATTTTTCAAAGCAAATGGATAAATGTAGGGGCATTTATCACTGCTTGCAGTGCCATGTAGTCTCTTTCCTAATTTGGTGATAATAGCAAAAATGACGCCTTTTTGTAGGGTGTCGCTTCGATACTGTGGATAGAATATTCTCAGGAAAGTGTATCCAATTTTTCGCCTGCAATCGAAACGGTGTATTCAAGGGATGTCCATGGCAATTATAATTTAGCAAAGTTGCTTGTTCCAATAATTCCTTCAGCAATAGCTAAGCAAAAGGAAGCAATGTGTATGATGGTTCTGCAGTTGACTTTAGAATGCAAAACATCTGCATTATAAAGTGTGATAGCTAATAGATAAAAAACATTTTGTATACCTCTTAACATACTTTCCAATTACAATGAACCAAGCTAACATTTCATCCTATTTGTCAATGCGTCCCATACCTTTATTTTAACCAAATATGCATGGTGATTTTATAATTTTTTTTAATATTTCAACTTCCTTTTTTTGTTTTTTGCTTGTATCTATAAATTCAGCATTTGAATGTTCAGTGCTAAGTATGTAAATATCTTTTTTATTGTGCCATTTGGAAGCTAGTAAACTATGACAGAATAAAATTGGAACTTCTCCTTTTTTCAACTTCAGAAAAGCAAACATTTTTGGCATATTCTTCCTATTTTTGTGAATGATTCCAGCAGCATTCCTATCTTTTTTTAGGAAGTTTAGGAATAATTGTGGTGAAGAATACCAATTATCCACGCACAGTGTATCCTTTGTTGCAAGCAAATTTGCATCACTTTCATGATTACACTGTTAGAAGCAGATGTAAGTCACTTCACTATATTTTATCCTAGCCAATATATATCTTGGAATGCATACTATAACCTGATGAAGATTCACAAAGTTTATAAAACTTTATGTCGAACATACTCTTTTGATGGCAATAAATAAATTTTATCAATGATTCATTAATAGATAGTTCACTATCTAGAGTATACAGACAATAAAATTAGTTATTGAGATATATTTTATATCACAATATTTTTAATCTTTGGCATTTTATATTTTTTTCATTATCTAAAATCTGTTATGGCATAGTGTTTGCAAAAACAGAAATATTTATGTGTTTCTTTGACCAATACTTATGTAGTTTTGATTTCTACATTTGAGACATCAAGATGCATAATGCAATTTATACTTTTATTTCTTCAGAGGTCACAGCTGAATTTTAGTTTATTTCCTTTTTTTTTTATTTTTCTTTACTAAACCTTCTTTTTCAATCATTTGTCTAGCATATTTGTCTCTTCTACCAATTTGAAAAGGCTTCATTCAGGACTTCTTTCAAAACATCTAAAGCTTTATGGTTATCACTTAGTCTATGCATATACATACAATTGATCCCAGATATTATACAAAAGCGTTTTACATAGATTTTCTTTTTCCTTCCAAATCCATTCCCCTGACAATTCTTCACTAGAACATTTACTATAACTGCTTAGTGAGCATTTGGTGCATTTTTGAAATCTTGTTTATATTTCACTATCATCATCACTTTCTAGTTCGTTATTGTCTACGAAATTTTCATCTTGTAATTCACTGTCATCATATTTCTCAAAGTCTTCTCTTTCACTATCGTTATCATTTTCATAAAATATATTACTTATTTCTGACATTTTGGGGCAGTTTATCACAAACAAGGTTCACTGAAGAACTGAAAGAAGCATCTTCTTACAACTGTTACAAATCACTCTTGCCATCAACAAGATGGTATATGTTTCATTTTGTCCTAGTTTGAATGACAAATTCTCTTCATCCATAATTTAGGAAAACAAATGCATGGCAAAGCTCACTCATCAAATGTACCCAAAGGGTTGATTCTGATAGAAATTTTTAACATAGTATCAAAAATTTAGAAATGCAAACTTATTTTTGGGAAAATATATAAAAGTTCTTAAATTTTAATATGGATTCTGATAAAATTACAATTTTACTCTAGCTAATTTCATTTATACTTTGTTAAATGTACCATATGTATGAAGCTTACAAAGAGTGTTTATGTTTAAAATTGTATTTCATCACTTTTTTGACAAATGTTAGATGCTGTTTGAAACTGTCATGAATAAGTCATTAATTAATGTAACCTACAGTTTTTTTTTTTTTTTTTTTTTTTTTCAATTCAATTTAACTCATTATTTCAAAGACAATGCTGGATATGGTTGTAAATTTTATTTATAAAACCTTAAATAAAATGAGATTTTTTTATGTTAATTATTAAAAAAGATAATTAAAGAGCATGCTGTTGTTGTTGGTTTGATATTTTATTCAATTAATTAAAAATGATATATAAAACTTGTTATAAGAACAATCCATGGGCTTTTGAAGATATTGAAGTTCTTTTTTGAGATGAAAAAGGATCTGAAGTGAAAATTTTTATACTACTTTTAAAATAGCAAATACTTCAGATTCAATGTTTATTTGTTAAAAGATGTCCATTGATTAGTATAGTACATTGTACTTCAAAGAACAGAGGAAAATCGTCCACAGATTAATAAGAAATCTTTTTTGACTAAAAAATTATGCTGTGGGATGTATGGCTTTTATGGATTATAGGCAGAAAATTATAGTAATTGTTTCAGTTTTTAAGACCTTATGTTTTTAATTAAAGATTTTTTTTTTCTCTATGCAATTTTGTTTTTAGTTATTCATCTAATATTTTTCTGATTTCAGAATAAAGAAAATTTTAAATTGGATATGTATGCTCTTTTATTGTTGGTGACTCTACAAAGCACTATTACATTAAGAACTTAATTTAATTGTTGGTTATGTACATGTTTGGTGTATATATAACACTATGATTCTTTTGCAAAGTTGAGATATAATTTCTTACAATTTAGCATTTTGTTTATTTTCTGCTGATTTTATTTTATGTACTAGATAGTTGTGGTTATAAAAAATATTATTAACTATAGTATTATGAAATTTAAATTAACTGTTAATGTGAGAATATATTAATGTGGAAACTGCCTGTAATCTAAATTCTAGTGTTGCATTTTTCATGTATAATTTTTTTCTAATAAAATTTAGCTAAATAAAATATATACCTGCTAGTAAAAAATTAATAGAAAATTTTTTTCAAATTGATTGAGTCATATGAGTTACTTGATCTATTCTGATCAATTGATTTACTAGAAAATTCAGCAGTTCTTTTACTTTGTCCCCAGATTTCTCATACATGGAAAGGTGATATTACAGATTGCACATATTATGCATTTTGGGTTTAAAAGGAAATATTATTCAAGTGCCAATTTATTTAACTTTTATGATATTATGAAAATTTTGATGTACATATTTGTTATTATTATTATTGAAATGGAAAGTTTGATATCTGAGTTTTTATTATATATATATAGTAGAACCTCTGTAAGTTGAACTTCAAGGGAGATGCCAAATAATTCGAGTTATAGAGTTTTTGACTTACGTGGATTTTGTAAGGAAATATTAGACTTGTAGAGGTTTAGATTCTTTCTAACTTATTTTGAATTAGAGAGGTAAAATAAATAAAAATTCAAGTTACAGAGGTAATAAACATGTTTATTTGCAACATAAATTTATATTATGTACTACAATAAAAAATCAAAATAATCCGAAACAATCTTAAAATTAAAAATATTATGTATTAAAAAAGTCAGTTATTATTATTTTTTTTTTATTTTATTTATTTATTTTTTTGCTTTAGACAATTCGATCGTTCTCTATCTATAGCAATATCTAAGCTATAAAGAGCAGAAAATTCTTTTTCTTCCGAGTTGCTATTTCATAGAATTGGTTATTCTATTTACTATATACTCATACATTGTTTCCTAAGAAACAATGCCAAGCATTGTTGGCCAATCCTTAAAGTCGATAACTTATTTTTCTTCAAGCTATAGAGGTAATTAGCTTCAAATGATTGAGTTGTAAAGATTGTAAAATCAAACATTGCTAATGTTCGAGATACAGAGGTCCAATTTTTTTTTTTCAGTTACGGAGGGAAAATATATACCAAAATGGCTTGTGGGGATTGAATAATTATTTCGACTTATAGAGGGTTTGGGGCTTGAAGGGAAGGAAACAAAAAAAAAATTTTCGAGCTGTGGAGGTTTTCGACTTAAAGAGGTTTTACTGTATATATAAACGCAATTCTTTGGCCGTAAAGAAGCATTTTGGGAAAAAAGTAAAACATTTGAGCTTATTAGATTTTTATTTTCTGATTTGAAGTATAAAAGCAGAATTAAAGGCGGTGAAAATTAATTCTGAATATAAAAATGACTATTAGAATAGTGGCATCATTTTCAAATAATTAAAAAATTCCTGCTACTTTTTAAAAGTTGCAAGCTATCATAAATAAATTTATTTCCAATAATCATCATTCTGTCATTTGATAATAGTAAATTTTTCATAACATAATAAATTAATAATTAATTTCTTTTAATAAATTTTGTATGTAATATTCACATTAAAAATATCAAAATTAAATCATTTAAAGAAATATTTTCTAATTTTGAAACTACAACAAAATTCTTAACTACAAATTTTATATTATCTCTTAAAGCCATGTATAAATATGTATAGTGTGCTTTACATTTTCATTCCTTGAACTTGCATATTCATTTTGTATGTAATTATTTATTTGCAGCGAAGCTTACTACATTATATTCATGAATCCAATCCAATCCAATCATCTAGATGTGGAAGAAATCATTGATCATCAACATAATGAATTCCATTAGTACAAGTTTATTCCATGCATCAAATAATGGTCCAACATACAAGTACAAATGCATTTTAAAATTTAATTTATGTGAGGAAAACATGTTGTAAACATATTTTAAACAAGTAATCAGATTTTTTGGCATCAAGTATATTTATTATAATGTAAATTCACTAAAGTGTGTAAATAAAATCATAGTTTTTATATTGAAATCTCATTTTCTTTGTATTGTAATTTATTAGAATATCTTGTGAATGATGATAGCTTGATAGTAAATAGAATTTTTAACTCTAAATTATTATTAGAAAAATTAAACATTTGTTATAGTTATTAAACAATGAATTATTCATTATTTTATTTCTGAAATGGGATAAATACTATATTTAAAAGTAGTTAATATTTGTTGGTTTACAGTTTTTGTATAATTTATTGAAAATTTACTTATATATTAATTGATTAATACTACAGTTCTAATATTGAAGAATTATAATAATTTTTAATGTGAGCATTAATAATAAAAAATAGAATTAATTAAAGGAATAGAATTTTGAATGCTAGTGACAATTTCAAATTAGTCAATATAAACTATTATCATTTATTTTATAAACCGTTTATATTATTTTTGCCTTTTTCAAGAAATTTTATTTCATTTATATTGATGAATGTTATATTGCTTTTCAAATCTGGTAAATAATGTATTCAGTTTAATTTGTAAGTAAATGATTTTAAATTACTTTGTCATTCTAACATAATTATTCGATATAGAAGTTATACAAACCTGTCATTTGTTTTTTAAAAGTATTTCATTCTAATTGCAACTAATTTATTGAAAAATAATGTACCGATGCAATATATTTGTATGACTAGCCATTCTGCCAATGTTACAAATGTTTTCACAAGTTTTCTTATCTGAAAACAAATTATTCTACTTTTCAAAAATCAAGTCAAAAATTGCTAAATTGTCTTGATAGTAAATTTTTATATATTTTAAAGCTATTTTATGAGTGATTCTCTTTTAATACTATTTATAATATTGTTTATAATTTAAGAAGACAAAAAATACATTCAATTAATATATATTTAATTTTCCCTCAGTTGTATTTCCCTACTAATTTTCCAATTATGCTACTGTTTCTCTTCTTTAAAATAAAATATTCCATAACAATATTTCTTATTTTATTGTTTTAAAAATCAAAACGGAATTTTATTTTTTAATGTCAAAATATTGATCCTTTTTTTGGTTTGGAAACATTACTGATAATAAAAAAAAATGTGAAGGGAGATGTGTCTGTAGAAATTTTTTTTTCCGAAAAAAATCTGACATATTACTAATCTGTTTTAATGGTGGCAATAGCAGGCAAAAAATATAACGTTGCTGCCAAATATTAGGCTACCTCTTGTTTACTACTTTGTTTTTTGGGAAATGCTATCTAGTTTTTAAAATAGTAAATATTTTAATATTTGGTTTTTCAAATCAGTTTATTTATTTGTTTATTTGTAGCATTTGTAACTAAGCCTTAATAGCTCATATGTTTAGATGCTGTATGTTTTCTATATTGGCTTGAAGTGATTTGTGATTTGCTGACAAAAAACAGATGCCATTCAACTGTTGAGCCTTAGTATCTTATTTAAGTTATTCTGTATTCAATTTATCAGCAGAAATATGACTAATTAAATATAATTTGATGTTATAAATAATAAAAAAATATGACATAATTTTATACTTTGTTAATTAGTTTAAATAATCATTGCCTAAAACAAGATGGACATCAAGTCAGTTACAAAGTGAGACCACAACTGTTAATTTTTACAAAATTAATACTTTTTTTTTATCTAACTTTTCATAATTTGGTTTAATCATTTTAAATAGACATTCTTCAATTTTTAGATGCGAGTATTGCAGCTAATGTCTATTTTTATATGTATGGTAAAAAATTATTATATATTCGATTCATAGACAATATAAATTATGATTCTGCAGTTTAGTTGCATTTTGTACTTTTCACAAACTGTACAAAAATTCAGTAAAAATTCATGCCTAAATCATATTATTAATTGTGATTTTACTGAGGCTACTGCTTATTTACCACTACAAAACATATTCTGAGTAGAAGATAAAATTAATCAAATTTTTCATTATTTATTTGTTTTATCACATTCTAATAATGAAGTGGATGTAAATTTAGGCATAACAAACACGATTTTTGAAAGGTTCGTTTTTATTTTTATTTTATAAATTTGCATTTATTTAATGCAGAATTTAAACCAAGGAAGAATATTTTTTATGATAAAAAGAAGTGGTTTCGCAAACGTCTTCTGGAAATCACTTTTGTGACAATTAATAAGTACTTTGGATTGAAAAAATGCCAATGAAGGCTTTTACGGCAGTGGAATTTCTTATAAAGAAAAATATTGTTTCATTAAATGTCACAGTATCGTTGATAAAATCATATAATGGTGCAGGAAAATAAAAAATGTAATTGCTCCCATAAAAAAGAAATTGACACTTAAGAATTTTCCGAGAAAAAACGATTTAAAATGGTTAAATTAAAGAAATATATATATATTTAATAAGAATTTATTTCATCATTCTATTTTTTTTTATAAAATTGTGCATATAATTTATTAACGTTGATTTGTTTTTTAAAAAAATTAAAATACAGATAAGTAATTAACACAGGCCTTATCGATTAAGTCATATGCCTTATCGATTCAATTTATTAATAAAATTTTCCTATTTTATTCAATTCCTTGTATTAGCTCACACTCTCCCTATATATATCTTGTTCAAATTTTCAATCGTTCATAAAATACATTTTATTCATCCACTCAAGTTGAAATACAACTTTTTTGAACTTGTAGTGGATGACACTGGATGTTAATACATTTTTTTCAAATATTAATTAATTAATTAAAAAATTTTTTTAGATTTAAGTTGCATATATCTACCAATAGATGGCGCCAGATAAACTTAAAAAAATGAATGAAAATTATTTATGAAGGACTTTCTGCAGTATAATGAAAAAAAAAAAAGTAGGAATTGACTTTAAAATTTTTTTTTATTTTACTTGTTTATTATATTAACACACGTTAATAATTTTAAATATCATTTGGTTCTGTTTAATTAAGCGAAATTTTTATCGTTTGGTTTAAATTTTTAGATGGTCGACTTTTGTGAAGTTGAACAACTGACATTCGAATTAATTTTATTTTTTATTAGATAAATTTGTCAAAAATGTTGCTTAATGGTTGCAAATACACTATCTGGAAGAAAGTGACGGGACACCCCTCGAAAAGTAGAAAAGTCGACAATACAGCTGACACATGCGCAATAATAAGTATCACGTGCCAGCCATATCCTATAAATACTCTGTGGAGTCGACTAGAGTTGTTTTTTGTCAAGATGCCGCCACGGGAAGAGTTGTCTGAGTTCGAGAAAGGTGTGTTGGTTGGATTGCATCTTGCCAAGGTGTCAATTAGGGAGATAACCCGTCTCCATAACTGCTCAAAATCAACTGTAGCACGTGTTGTGTGTCGCTACAAGACTGAGGGACATTGTCAGAACAAACCCTGAAGTGGACGACCTACAGTTCTCACCAGCAGGGACCGGCGGGTGCTCGGCAGGGAGATTGGAAGTAACCGTCAAACATCCATGGATAACATCGCTAATGAGTTTAGACAAGCCCCAGGTGTGGCCGTTTCGACCAAGACTCTTCGTATCGAGGCCCCTAAGTTAGGTTACACTGGACGTTCGGCGGCCCATAAGCCTTTGATTACGAAAACCAACCAGAAAGCGCGCCTTCGATGGGCCAAAGACCACCGTACTTGGACTCTGGATGACTGGAAACGCGTCCTTTGGAGTGACGAGTCACGATTTACCCTTTTCCGTTCCGATGGACGTGTTTGGGTATGGCGTTTATCAGGAGAACGCCTTTTGCCCGAGTGTGTCTTCCCAACTGTAAAGTTTGGTGGAGGAGGGTTGATGGTATGGGCCTGTTTCTCCTGGTATGGGGCTGGCCCACTGGTGAAGGTTGATGGTGCGATGAATGCCGATAGATACTGTGATATTCTCGACAATCATGTCCTTCCTACCTTGTGGGCAACGTACGGTATGGATGATTGCTGGTATCAAGACGACAACGCAACATGCCATGTTGCAAGGAGGACTCTTGATTGGTATGTGAACAAGAACGTTAAACGCATGGAGTGGCCGGCGAAGAGCCCTGATCTTAACCCAATTGAACATCTCTGGGACGAATTGGACCGTCGGTTGAGGGCCTGCACCCCACTCCCCAAAAGCAAGCCTGAACTATGGAACTTCCTCTTAAGCATTTGGAAGGAAATACCTCTTGCCACTATGGCTAATTTAGTGGAAAGCATGCCCAGAAGGGTTGCAGCTGTGATCGCAGTCAAAGGAGGCCCTACCTCCTATTAATTTTGATAAATATGGGTTTATGTCGTAATAGTGTCGTGTCCCGTCACTTTCTTCCACACAGTGTATTATCCAAGGCTGCTTTTCTTGTCATGAGTGCTTCAAAGAAAAAATTTGAACTGAAAACGAGGAAAGAAGTCATCCTAACTGGAACCAGGAAAATTCCCCGATGATGATTCACAAAATTCAAGACGAAGCATTATAAAGCGTTCTACATATTTTGATGGAGACTGTTTTTACTCAATTTTCCTTGGAAAACCGTTCAACGAGTATTCCGTTCAGCTGCTGTTCAAAGCGTTTTCTGAGTGGAACGTACAAGAGACCTACCTAGACTTTTCATGAAATCCGTGATAAATAAATAATCTTGTTGGAATGATGTCCTATTCGTGACGAAGAACAATTTCAACATTTTTGATTCTGATAATTGTTACAATGATACAGAGACGAAAAACTGAAGAGCTTAATCCAAAGAACTTTTTTGGAACAACGGAGCATGCAGGGGAGGTACCTTTCTGTGGCTGTATTTATTTCTTATATTAATACTTGTTAACAATTTTAAGT
Organism: Caerostris darwini; assembly: GCA_021605075.1. Taxonomy (NCBI): domain Eukaryota; kingdom Metazoa; phylum Arthropoda; class Arachnida; order Araneae; family Araneidae; genus Caerostris; species Caerostris darwini. Next base: position 54,855 of record BPLQ01010066.1, read on the forward strand.
ATCGTTTGGTTTAATTTTTTTAGACTTTATTTTGCATAAATGTTTTATTAGATAAAATTGTCAAAAGTGTTGCAAACATTATCTAAAATGCTTCAAAGAAAAATAGGGTTGAGGAAATTTAATATTTATTGATTGTATAATGGATTCCTTACTTTATTTAAAAACTTTAAAAGACAGAGCAGAGCAACATTTTTTTAAATTTTATTTAATTTATTTATTTTTGAATCTTTACAATTATTTTAGTCAACCAAACATTACTTTATTCACAGATTTAAAATCATATAAAATATATTTATGGAGAATTAGAGATTAAAATATGAAAGAGAGCACATAATTGCTTTGAAAAAATTAAGTATAATATTTTTTTTTTCTAATGCAGCTGGCAAACACAGACAACTTGGTCTTGGATGCCTTAAGGCAAGCGCTGCACAGACGTTACTCACTTTGCATTACCCAGGGGGCGCGTGTAACTTGAAGATACGGACGCGGAGTAACAATGCCCCCGAAACACTCTACGATCCTTTTTAGGACCGGGACCTACGGTTTAAAGTGGATTCCGAACCACTCCAAACATCCATGGCGGCGCCGGGACTCGAACCCGAAACCTGTGGTACCGAGCGCTAGCCACTCGGCCATTCAGGCCCTTTAAGTATAATAGTTAATGTGGAATTTTTTCATCCAGTTTTTCTTTTAATATCGTGTAAATTAAAATGTTGTTACAATTCTTTTTATTGAATTAAAATCTCTCCTGAACGGCATTTTCTTCCCTATGGCGCTGCTCTTTTTGTATCCATCCAACATGGCTAAAATTGTCCACGCAATTGGTGGTGGATAATTTTATAAAAATATAAATTTTTAAAAGATCTAGTGGATTTAATGTCAAAACGTTTTAAAGTTGTTGTAATTGCTAAAGGATATCGTATGAAATAATATATATATATATATATATAACAAAAAAAATTTTGTTTAGCATTTTTTTTTTTTTAAATTGTTAAAATTGTTTATTGACTTTCAGATAGTTTTTCGGTTACTTTTCAATTGCTGATTTTTTTTTTAAAGTAAATTTTAATATTTACTCAAAATGTATGCATTTTTGTTTATAATAGTATAAAAATATTTTCCAAAAATATTCGATGTTAACAAGTTATAGCTTTTTCTTCTGTTAAAATTCCGATGTCTCCATTCAGTTATGGGAGCAACTGTGGTGACCATATAGCACTACCTTTGAACATTTGATTAAATTCGTATTTTATTTTATGTTCGATATGATGACAAGGTAGTGAACTGCAAAACATATAAATGAAAGACGCTTCATCGACATACGAATAATTAAAAAGGTGGTTGTACTTTCAAATATGTATTAAAAACAAAATAGATCGTTATTTCATATTTATGAAAAAATAATACCAATGAAGGTTAATTCTAAATTTGCTTTAGATAAGTCAATATCTGAGCATAAAAATTTTGTCTTTAAATATACACAAAGATTGATACACAGCAAATGTGTATTTAAAATTTAAAAAAATATTTATTTATTTTTATTATTATCTTATGTCCGTCTCTGACCTCTCGGTCATTAGTCGACGAGCAGCCCAATACAGTAAAGAACGACGAAAACAATCGCTACATGCATTGACAGTAACACAAAAAGGGATATAATTAAGAACAGTAGCACATATGATGAGGTGATCTCCAGTCATGGACACGCCATGGTTGCAAAGGGGCAGATATCTGTAGCAGCCAGTCATGTTATATACAAGTGAGTGAGGTAAGTAGTCATGGCCCGAGACGTCTAAATCAAGCCACACCGACCGCTCTAGGCAAGGAGCTGGGAATTCTTGTTGACTTATTCAATAGAGAATCCCACTTTTCTCAGAAGCCTTCTCTCTCTATAGGTTGAAACGGTTGGATTTAATAGAGAAAGATATATATATATACCGCCTTATATGCTCAAAGGAGGGTCAGGTTGCATCATGTGTGTTCCATTCTTGGGCAACATATCAACCTGCTCATTTCCATATATCTCACAATGGCCTGGAAACCACTGCAGAACAATGAATTTCCCTGTGTTCAACAGCCTTTATATCTTTACTTCGCAGTTTCTAGAAATCTCACATTCATCATGGTTAAGAGTTCTCAAGGTCATAATTGTCGGCCTGGAATTAACAACAAAGAAGAGATTTTCTTTTTCACACTGCTCTATTTTGTCTAAGGCTTAAGAAATGGTAGCTATTTCACCATCAAAGTGCCTTCCAATAGCATAAGATATTGTAATGTGAATAGAATAAACTCCTGGTCCAGCATTCTTTATGGCCCCTTCAGCCGAACCATCAGTATAAACATGGAGCCAAGAATCATCAGGGAAACGTTCATGTATAGCAGCCAAGGCAGTCTATTTCAATTCAGAGTCAAGAGAAGATTTATTGCTAGCACCAGAGACAAGGTCTAAATAAACCTCAAAGTTTAAAATTTTTCAGGGGTAAACGACCTGGAAAGGGAAAACGAGCTGAAGTAGGAAAGTTTAGGGTAGTATTTTAAATTCTGAAATGTGTGCTAAAACATTTATCTGTATTATATTTGCTTTTTGTATTTTTTTATTTAATTATCCAACGATGTGAAAAATTATCTAAAAAAAAAAAAAAAAGGAGAAATTAAACAACGAAACGAAGTAAATAAATGAAAAAAAAAAAAAAAAAAAATTGTTTACGTTAGTCTTTAACATGAAATGCAATTTACGAATATTATTTTTATTCTTCAAAAATATAATGCCTGATTTAAATTTTAAAAAATTAGACATTTAACAGTATAATTAATTATTGTACAGCAAATTTCTGTAATTATTTACTTTAAACTCACTTATCCCATCCGATTTCATCAAAAAGATCTTGTAAGTTTTTTTTTTTAACTAAATTGATAAACATTGTGATTGAAAAGTTGTATTTATTCCACGCCATTAGTTTATTCCCAATTCACTAAGCTTATAATCTAATCTTTTTAATTGTCTTTCGACAATGTATATTCATTATTTATTTGTAAAAGCGAAAAACATTCTCTTTAAAGCGAAGATTAAAAGAAATCCCGTCTTCTTATCGTAAAACTGTACTTTCATCCGAATCCCCTTTTTCATCAACTTATCCCCGCCGTCGTAAAACATGAGCGAACTGAGTTCGTTATCTAGAGTTTCTAACGCCAATTTACGATATCAAATGAGTAGCCTTCAAATAAATAAACCGTTCTTCTGTCTCATTTTTCTCCCTTTTTGAAGTAAATTTCGCCTCCCGTTACAAAAAGAACGCGCAAAAAAAAAAAAAATTTGTAAAAGAATGAGCAGATAAGGAATCAAATTACCGCTCGTCTTTCACTAAACGATTACGATGAAACCCTGGAAACGACAGACGACTAATAGCGGCGATAAGATATTCGGAACAGGCGAGAATCGTTTGCACGCGCTAAATATGTGTGAAAAAAAATGAAATGATATGTTACATCGTTTGCTTTCTTTTCTGTGACTCTCATGGAAGCATGTGGAGGGGTTCTTCAGATTTTTCTTATAAGAATTTTAGAAGAAGAATATTTCTTTATTAACTGATATTCTATTATGCAATTGAGGGTATTAAAAATGAAATCGTATATTAATTTTAGATTGTAATATTATTTTTACTTTTTAGAAGAAGAAAAAGAATTTTTTCTTCCTATATTTTCTTAATTAACTGATATTCTATTATGTAACTGAAGGCACTAAAATAGAAATGATATATTATTTTTACTATTTAGAAGAAGAAGAAGAATTTTTTTTCTAATATTTTCTTAATTAACTGATATTCTATTATGTAATTTGCAGGCATTAAAATAGAAATTATATATTATTTTAGATTGTAATACTATTTTGCAAGTTATAAGATTTTTTTTTAGTAATGTTTTCTTAATTAACTGATATTCTATTATGTAACTGAAGGCACTAAAATAGAAATGATATATTATTTTTACTATTTAGAAGAAGAAGAAGAATTTTTTTTCTAATATTTTCTTAATTAACTGATATTCTATTATGTAATTTGCAGGCATTAAAATAGAAATTATATATTATTTTAGATTGTAATACTATTTTGCAAGTTATAAGATTTTTTTTTTTTTAGTAATGTTTTCTTAATTAACTGATATTCTATTATGTAACTGAAGGCACTAAAATAGAAATGATATATTATTTTTACTATTTAGAAGAAGAAGAAGAATTTTTTTCTAATATTTTCTTAATTAACTGATATTCTATTATGTAAATTGCAGGCATTAAAATAGAAATTATATATTATTTTAGATTGTAATACTATTTTGCAAGTTATAAGATTTTTTTTTAGTAATGTTTTCTTAATTAACTGATATTCTATTATGTAACTGAAGGCACTAAAATAGAAATGATATATTATTTTTACTATTTAGAAGAAGAAGAAGAATTTTTTTTCTAATATTTTCTTAATTAACTGATATTCTATTATGTAATTTGCAGGCATTAAAATAGAAATTATATATTATTTTAGATTGTAATACTATTTTGCAAGTTATAAGATTTTTTTTTAGTAATGTTTTCTTAATTAACTGATATTCTATTATGTAACTGAAGGCACTAAAATAGAAATGATATATTATTTTTACTATTTAGAAGAAGAAGAAGAATTTTTTTTTTCTAATATTTTCTTAATTAACTGATATTCTATTATGTAATTGCAGGCATTAAAATAGAAATTATATATTATTTTAGATTGTAATACTATTTTGCAAGTTATAAGATTTTTTTTTAGTAATGTTTTCTTAATTAACTGATATTCTATTATGTAACTGAAGGCACTAAAATAGAAATGATATATTATTTTTACTATTTAGAAGAAGAAGAAGAATTTTTTTTTCTAATATTTTCTTAATTAACTGATATTCTATTATGTAATTGCAGGCATTAAAATAGAAATTATATATTATTTTAGATTGTAATACTATTTTGCAAGTTATAAGATTTTTTTTTAGTAATGTTTTCTTAATTAACTGATATTCTATTATGTAACTGAAGGCACTAAAATAGAAATGATATATTATTTTTACTATTTAGAAGAAGAAGAAGAATTTTTTTTCTAATATTTTCTTAATTAACTGATATTCTATTATGTAATTTGCAGGCATTAAAATAGAAATTATATATTATTTTAGATTGTAATACTATTTTGCAAGTTATAAGATTTTTTTTTTTAGTAATGTTTTCTTAATTAACTGATATTCTATTATGTAACTGAAGGCACTAAAATAGAAATGATATATTATTTTTACTATTTAGAAGAAGAAGAAGAATTTTTTTCTAATATTTTCTTAATTAACTGATATTCTATTATGTAATTTGCAGGCATTAAAATAGAAATTATATATTATTTTAGATTGTAATACTATTTTGCAAGTTATAAGATTTTTTTAGTAATGTTTTCATAATTAACTGATATTCTATTATGTAACTGAAGGCACTAAAATAGAAATGATATATTATTTTTACTATTTAGAAGAAGAAGAAGAATTTTTTTTCTAATATTTTCTTAATTAACTGATATTCTATTATGTAATTGCAGGCATTAAAATAGAAATTATATATTATTTTAGATTGTAATACTATTTTGCAAGTTATAAGATTTTTTTTTTTAGTAATGTTTTCTTAATTAACTGATATTCTATTATGTAACTGAAGGCACTAAAATAGAAATGATATATTATTTTTACTATTTAGAAGAAGAAGAAGAATTTTTTTCTAATATTTTCTTAATTAACTGATATTCTATTATGTAATTTTGCAGGCATTAAAATAGAAATTATATATTATTTTAGATTGTAATACTATTTTGCAAGTTATAAGATTTTTTTTTTTTTAGTAATGTTTTCTTAATTAACTGATATTCTATTATGTAACTGAAGGCACTAAAATAGAAATGATATATTATTTTTACTATTTAGAAGAAGAAGAAGAATTTTTTTCTAATATTTTCTTAATTAACTGATATTCTATTATGTAATTGCAGGCATTAAAATAGAAATTATATATTATTTTAGATTGTAATACTATTTTGCAAGTTATAAGATTTTTTTTTTTAGTAATGTTTTCTTAATTAACTGATATTCTATTATGTAACTGAAGGCACTAAAATAGAAATGATATATTATTTTTACTATTTAGAAGAAGAAGAAGAATTTTTTTTCTAATATTTTCTTAATTAACTGATATTCTATTATGTAATTGCAGGCATTAAAATAGAAATTATATATTATTTTAGATTGTAATACTATTTTGCAAGTTATAAGATTTTTTTTTAGTAATGTTTTCTTAATTAACTGTTATTCTATTATGTAACTGAAGGCACTAAAATAGAAATGATATATTATTTTTACTATTTAGAAGAAGAAGAAGAATTTTTTTTTTTCTAATATTTTCTTAATTAACTGATATTCTATTATGTAATTGCAGGCATTAAAATAGAAATTATATATTATTTTAGATTGTAATACTATTTTGCAAGTTATAAGATTTTTTTTTAGTAATGTTTTCTTAATTAACTGATATTCTATTATGTAACTGAAGGCACTAAAATAGAAATGATATATTATTTTTACTATTTAGAAGAAGAAGAAGAATTTTTTTCTAATATTTTCTTAATTAACTGATATTCTATTATGTAATTGCAGGCATTAAAATAGAAATTATATATTATTTTAGATTGTAATACTATTTTGCAAGTTATAAGATTTTTTTTTTTTAGTAATGTTTTCTTAATTAACTGATATTCTATTATGTAACTGAAGGCACTAAAATAGAAATGATATATTATTTTTACTATTTAGAAGAAGAAGAAGAATTTTTTTCTAATATTTTCTTAATTAACTGATATTCTATTATGTAATTGCAGGCATTAAAATAGAAATTATATATTATTTTAGATTGTAATACTATTTTGCAAGTTATAAGATTTTTTTAGTAATGTTTTCTTAATTAACTGATATTCTATTATGTAACTGAAGGCACTAAAATAGAAATGATATATTATTTTTTACTATTTAGAAGAAGAAGAAGAATTTTTTTTCTAATATTTTCTTAATTAACTGATATTCTATTATGTAATTGCAGGCATTAAAATAGAAATTATATATTATTTTAGATTGTAATACTATTTTGCAAGTTATAAGATTTTTTTAGTAATGTTTTCTTAATTAACTGATATTCTATTATGTAACTGAAGGCACTAAAATAGAAATGATATATTATTTTTACTATTTAGAAGAAGAAGAAGAATTTTTTTCTAATATTTTCTTAATTAACTGATATTCTATTATGTAATTGCAGGCATTAAAATAGAAATTATATATTATTTTAGATTGTAATACTATTTTGCAAGTTATAAGATTTTTTTAGTAATGTTTTCTTAATTAACTGATATTCTATTATGTAACTGAAGGCACTAAAATAGAAATGATATATTATTTTTACTATTTAGAAGAAGAAGAAGAATTTTTTTTCTAATATTTTCTTAATTAACTGATATTCTATTATGTAATTGCAGGCATTAAAATAGAAATTATATATTATTTTAGATTGTAATACTATTTTGCAAGTTATAAGATTTTTTTTTAGTAATGTTTTCTTAATTAACTGATATTCTATTATGTAACTGAAGGCACTAAAATAGAAATGATATATTATTTTTACTATTTAGAAGAAGAAGAAGAATTTTTTCTAATATTTTCTTAATTAACTGATATTCTATTATGTAATTGCAGGCATTAAAATAGAAATTATATATTATTTTAGATTGTAATACTATTTTGCAAGTTATAAGATTTTTTTTTAGTAATGTTTTCTTAATTAACTGATATTCTATTATGTAACTGAAGGCACTAAAATAGAAATGATATATTATTTTTACTATTTAGAAGAAGAAGAAGAATTTTTTTTCTAATATTTTCTTAATTAACTGATATTCTATTATGTAATTGAGGCATTAAAATAGAAATTATATATTATTTTAGATTGTAATACTATTTTGCAAGTTATAAGATTTTTTTTTTAGTAATGTTTTCTTAATTAACTGATATTCTATTATGTAACTGAAGGCACTAAAATAGAAATGATATATTATTTTTACTATTTAGAAGAAGAAGAAGAATTTTTTTTCTAATATTTTCTTAATTAACTGATATTCTATTATGTAATTGCAGGCATTAAAATAGAAATTATATATTATTTTAGATTGTAATACTATTTTGCAAGTTATAAGATTTTTTTTTAGTAATGTTTTCTTAATTAACTGATATTCTATTATGTAATTGAATTTATTAAAATAGAAATGATATATTATTTTTTTATTGTAATACTATTTTTACTATTTAGCAGTAGAAGAAGAAGAATGTTTTCTTAAAATATTTCCTTAATTAACTGATAATCTATTATGAAATTAAAGGCATTAAAATAGAAATGATATGTTATTTTTAGATTGTAATACTATTTTTACTATTTAGAAGAATAATAATAAGAATTTTTTCTTATAATATTTTCTTAATTAACTGATATAATGTTATGCAATTGAAGGCATAAATTTAAAGACGATAGATTATTTTTAGATTGTAATATTATTTTTAATAATCTGTAGCATTTTAAAAACATCCAAATAAATCATCTATTAATCCATTTTTGCATGTTAAAGAAACAATACATTCCTTCTGTCTCATAATAATACTAGCAGGTGATGAATCTAATTTATCCCATAATTATAGAAACAAAAGAAAATAAAAATAGAACAAATAATTTGTTATCAAAAAACTAGATTAAATTAAACAATAAATTAAAAATATTACTCTTAATTTTTATTTTGAGTGTGGTTAATTTTTATTTGTCTGGATTTTCCAAAAACTTAGTTTCTTCATTTTAAACATTTAGGTAGAATCCCTTGATTGCGAAGCTTTGCTTTCCCTATAGGCGTAAACCTAAAATGGATATGAATTTTCTTTTTTTTCCCCCCCTCAAAATTTAGCAGAATAATGTAGATTTGATCTCCTTTTTACATTGCTTGCATGTATGTCAGTAAAATATATTTTAATGTGATTAATGGATCAATAGGTTATTTATTTAGTATTGCGTAAATATCAAGATGCGTATTTATATATATACATATTCTATGATGTTTTGATTGAAGATGCAATAGATTTCTTTATTTTATTTTTATTAAGATAATTTTAATTTTCAAAACTTACAATTATTGTGTAAGTTATGTTTATTTATAAGCCTGATTATAAACATTTTCTTGTTTTTTCACGTCGTTTGTAAGCACATATAAATTTTTTTTTCGCTAACAGTTGTAGACATTGCCGCATAAAAGGTAAAAAATTGCTACATATTGCTAAAGCAGTCTTATATCAAATAAATTCCAGCAAATCCCAGCTATTTCAAGTGATTGGACCCATGCTTTGTGTATAGGCATAGTAAAAGCAAGTCGTGGGGAAATTATAGCTTTTAGAAATTAAATTGTGTGTCGGATGTTATCAAGGGTATTCTGGGAATGAAGACATCCTTTCTTTAGCACAGCCTGTCAAAATAGTTGCTTCTATAAAATTTCGTCTCAAGAATTTGATACAAAATTTTCTCCCATTCGAAAATTCAAGTTACTTTTTCCCCATCTTAGTTTATTTTCTCCGTATGCTTATTATATTGTTTGCACTTTGATTTTTGCATTTGATTGTAAATGGGGTAAAGTTATTTTGGCCTGGATGTGGCCTAGGTGCCCTAACCCACCCCTCTCGAATGACTTGACTTCTCTGTAACACAACCAGTTTCTTACAACCCCACGCAGACCCCCCCCCCCATAATGTATCCATTGTAGAATTCTTTGAATAGAACTACGATAACATTAAGGTATTATCAATGTACTTTCATGTTACAAAATTGACGACTTTTTCGGTGTAGGATATTTTTGCAGGCATTTTTTTTTTTTTTCAATAATTACAAAATTTAAGTGATGCTTCTTTGACGGTGTTGCCAAAATGCTAATTTGGTTATGCAATTCAGCGGTTAACATGTTTTATTTATTTATTTTACAACATCGTAAATTTAACGTCAACTATGAAATATTCGCCAACCAAAAAACGTCGCCAAATTAGTGTGAAACCTAATTGGGTTATAAAACGTAACGTAACGGTTTGTAGATGTTTAGTTGGAGTACCAGGGAATACCCCATACCTCCGTATCAACAATTATTATTAAAGAAACATAATTTATACAATAAAAAAGTTAAGTTTTAAAAAGAAAGAAAATACTAATTGGGTTATGTTTTAACGAATATACCTCCAATTTCGAAATTGGGTTTTTCATTTGATCTAGGCTTTGTCTTAGAAGTATCCCTGCCAATTTTGGTGCAATTTGTATATGAATTGAAGCCGTTTCTAGGTGCATGCACACTCCCAAACTTTATTAAATATATATATATATACTATGTATATGTGTGTGTGCATAGAAAAAAAAAATTTTAGGTGTTAGTTATTCAGCGGTTAGTGGGTTTTATTTATTTGTTTTACGTCAGTCTGTTTATGAACACTACAACAGCGTAAAAAATGACATCAAATATTATAAATTGGCTAATCACAAAAAGACGCCAAACTAACGCAGTTGGGTAATTTCTTAACGAATATTGATCCAATTTTGCATTTTTTTCTTCTTTCAGTTGATCTAGGCTCTTTATTAGAAGCATTTTTGCTAATTTCAGTGAAATTTTGACGTAAATTTATAAATTGAAACCGTGTGTAGGCTGGCAGACACACACAAACTTTGAAAAAAAAAATGTATATATGTTTCTTTGATGGTGTTGCCAACACTTACTTATAAATAATGCAAATTATTTTTCTCCATTTATGGGAAACATTACAAACATGTAATATATATAATTACATATATCATATAATATATATATATATACGTCATTACATATATGTAATGATTAATTATTATAACGGTTGGAGTAATTTATTTAATGGTAATAATAATTGATCATCATCGTAATTTGACTTAATGAACAGTTTTTTTATGCTCCTAAAAATAAATTTTTGTTTTTAATTTCAGAAAATCCTTACACTTAAAAAGTAAATGCATTTCTTAATAGCTAATATTTCCATTTTTTTTTTTTTTTTAGTTATTAAGATGATTAATGATCTTCTAAGAAAGAAAGGATATTTTTTAATCAAAGATTTTACAAAATAAATAGACTTTAACATTAAACAGAATCCAGAAATAAAAGAGACCGAAAAAAATACGTTAAGGCCATCAAGACACAAGATAAAAAAAAATTTAATTGAAAATAAAGTTCTGGAATATTCTTGATTATACTGGGAAGATGATGATGATAAATGGTTATCCGAAACATATTTCAGAAATGTCAGGATTGAGAAGAAAAACAATTTGTTTCTTTTGTTAAATCCTCCTATTTCAAATTCCTCCTGACGTTTTCTTAGTACTGTATTGATTTACTGAGGTTTAATCTGGACTAGATAACACTCCATTAAATCGAATTATTCATGAACGAGAAATGCTTGCTAATAAATATCAGAAATTTGACTTTCATTTTTAAACAGCAACTTATTTTAGTATGGTATTTGCATCGAAATTTCACGTTTTTTTAGCATGTGCTTCTTTAAAATTTGATAATAAAATAATTAAAAGCTTTCATTTTTTTCTTTTTTTTAAGATTCGCTTTGTATTTTTTTTTTTTTTTTTTTTTTTTGTGCAAATTGTGTATAAATGAACTGTGTTGTGTAAATGAACGAGAAATGCTTGCTAATAAACATCAGAAATTTGATTTTCATTTTTATACATCAATTTATTTTATATGGTATTTGCATCGAAATTTCACTTTTCTTGGATTTGCATCGAAATTTCACCTTTCTTGTATTTGTAGTAGCATGTGCTTTTTTAAAAAAATTGATAATAAAATAATTAAAATCTTTCCTTTCCTTATTCTTTTTAAGTTTCGTTTTGTATTTTTTCTCATATTGTATCATTGTTTTTGAATCATTGTGCATAGCGTAACAGATACAGTATTTTTCATTTAGAATTGATAATTGTATCTTTTTTCCAAATATCAACGTTTATAACAACAATATAACGTTGTACGAAGTCTTTGGTTTGTTAAGTATTAATAAAAATGTTCCTTATACTTTATTTTCAATAGATGAAAAAGACATACTTTTTATCAATTTTTAAATAAACAACACATAATAATATTGTAGCATTTTTTTCTTTTTTTTCCTCACGGGAAGAGTTTTGGCATTTAATTCTGAGGAGAGAGGAATGTATGTTGTTTGACAAGTGTATAATATCCCATCACTCAAATTTGATAGCAGATAAGCAGTATTGTGGGTAGTTGCATGTAATTAGTGTTTTGTACTCATGAGAACAACCTGTCACGTCAAATTTGATAGCAAATATTCGGTATCAGGTATAATGAGACTCAGGAAATTAGCGATTGTCTGTGCGACCTTCACAAGTCAAAACAACAACAGATGGAATATGAATTATACCATGAGTTGTTCCATCATGATGGGTGATAGACTACGAGTTGATAAATGTCTACTCCATGAGAAGTGAGGGAAGCTGACTTAAGGGATTGTCTTGAAAGGAGATTTTTTTGGTGAAGAAGGGAGAGAGTCCTGCAATGTGTCGCCCAGAAGCGGGTTTTTTCCCTTCTTTTTTGTCTGTAGTGACTAAATAGGCCGCTGAGTTTTCGCCTGTTTTTCAAAGTGAACCCTTTGTGTTTTCGTGTATCAATAATAATAAAAATATAAAGTAGGTCCGTAACAATTCTCATTCATTGCAGTAGTAATGAAAAAGTTATATGATTGAAGTAAATTTATAGATAAAACAAATACAGTTTAATTGCATATGAATTTCAGAGCTTTATTTAATTTCCTGCAAAATTTCATAAATACGTACAGTTATTCAAATCTACTGCAATAATAATACTTTTTATTAGCGAAACTAATTTTAAATAAATTAATATAAGGATAAATATATATATATGGTTAAATAAAAAGGGTTTAATTCTATAATTCCCATGAGGTCGATAACATCTTGTAAGGTTTCTGACCTCCTCCCAGAGGAATAGAACCAAATCCATACAAGAAAGAGAAAGAGAGAGGGAACGATAGTATCGCATTAATGTCCGAACCCTGGTCTTCCATTTCGTGTAATGGCCAATAGAAGGAAGGTACTTGCCAGGATTCTCATCCCCACTTGAGACTAATGCGAGGTACAAGCTAGAGGCGTAAGGGGGTAATGAGTTATGTGCGGGTGTGAGCTGATGGTATGAGAAGAACTGCAGTTTTTCTTTCTGTAGAAAGGTATTTGGGTAGAGCAATAATAATATCTTCCTATTTTAGTTATGATAGTTTAAAAAAACCTGCTGTCCAACTTGTTGGTCATCTCTGTTATGAAGACAACATAATATGAAGTCACAAATTTCCATAAAAAGTTGAGATATTTATATATTTCTTCATTGGAGAAACACACCCATGATGGGCCAAGGCCGTCTGTCTACTGGCAGATTGCGAGACAGGAGATGTTTTCTTTTTACGTGTTAGGGTTGTCAGCCCTATAACCAACACTCTACTGTCATATTAGACCGGGACTTATGGTTTAAAGTGGATTTATTTATAATATATAAATAAATAATAATGTAAATATATATAATATATAAATAAATACAAATACATATATATGATATAGTACATATACGGGCATGTATATCCATATACGTACTATATACATATATAAATAAATCCACATATGTAAGATGTGTTATGTGGATTTATTTATAAATTAAATCCACACATGTGTTTTATATTTATTTTTGGAATCCTTTATTACACGAAAATATATTAGAAATAATAAAATTAAGGACGATTTTGTTTTATTTAAATACGCTAACTACCTTTCTTATTTTGATAAATATTTATTTCAGTTATTAAAAGGTCCCTACTCAATGATTAAAAATAAATCATTAAAAAACCTGCCGTGACAAACATACATTACCTTATTAGGTACTGTCATTCGATTGTGGTTTTTAGTGGGTTTTTCATTTTCAATTGTCAATAATCTTTTAACAGAACGCTGTTCTTTCATTCGTCCATTTTACTGATCAGTATTCATCTTTATACTACAAAGATTTTTACATCTTTATACTACAAGGATATTTCTTACACTGCAGTAACAAAGCTGCCAACATACAGGACAGTGATATAAAATTTCAAAATTTTGTGAAACATGTAAAGTTTTCATTTGACTGATGCTCGAAGAATTATTTCTGATTAGGTACCGATACAAGTTAGGGCCGATTAGGTCTTGATTCAGAGTTGCTCATGGATGGAAACTAAATTATTTCTTAAAATAATAATGCAAGGTTTAACTGACATATTTATTAAAATTATAAAGACAGTATTGCACAACTGCAACTAAAAACAATCACATAACAAATATTTACAAAATCATCTTTTAAGGATCTTTGTACTCTCCGTACTGCCTGGGACTCTTCACTCGACTGTCCACTCCCTTTTCTCCTCTCTCCAAGATCAAACGAGGGAGGGAGACAATAATCAAAGTCTAAAGTAAGGGTCAACCCGCCCTTGAAAGAAAAATCTATCAACTTTGAGTTCAAGGTCATAGTTTGTTGTAGGAGTGCATATCCTCACTGTACCCACTAAAATGGACAATCATTTACATCACAAAAACTAAATACATCAATATTATTACTATCGTAAATAAGATAGTTGCACAATATTTATCAAATCAATTTTGAGAAAGAATAAAAAACAAATTAATCGCAATGCATAAATAAAATGATGGTTATTAAATATTTATGTGTAAAAGTAAGTTGATAGAATTATTGAAAAAATTATTGTCCAAGGTGCTCTTGGAAAATTGGATTGGTTGACACAAGTTTTCTTTGCGGTTTTGGCAATAATAAGTATAGGTAAAACTTATTACAACCAGTCCGTGATTGGACATATTTTATAAGTTGTACATTCACTGTTATTAGAGAGTTTTTGCATACCGTACGTTAGTTACCGTAGGACGTCCGTCAGCTTTTTCTCCCTAGCGCGCATGCTCATAGGAAACTGAGCATGCGCGCTAGGGAGAAAAAGCTAACGGACGTCCTACGGTAACTAACATACGGTATGCAAAAACTCTCTATTAACTATCAATGAGCTGAACTACAAAATGAGTGGGGCTTGAATGACCGTCTAGCGCTCGGTGCCACGGATGTTTGTTGGATGTGGTTCGGAATCCACTTTAAACCGTAGGTCCCTGTCTAATAAGATAGTAGAGGGTTAGAGTCGTCTTGAGGTTTAGTCAGTCTTCAGCCCTCGTGGTTCCTCGCTAAAGTGAAGCTGCATATTACACTTAGCCATGGCCCTGTCACCTTCAGCGGGGTTTTCTGGACCTGGTGTAGGCTTTCCTGCACCAGATCCAGAGGGAATTGGTAACAACAACAACAACAACAAAATGAACTGTCGTTTCGATATAGTAATTCGAGAGTTTTCTTTACCGATACTATAAAAAAAGTATTCATATTTCAAATTACCGAAAATATTTATTTAGTTTTTTTTAAAAAGAATTTAGAAAATATTTCAGAAAGAAAAATTATGACAAACAATTTGGATTAAAATTATAAGACATTTACATAGAATGAATTTGAAAAATAAAAAAGTACATCGCAAAAATTCTCATATGAAATATGATAATACTTTAGTGAAATCATATAATGTCATTGTTTTATAAAAAACCCCACTTTTTTTCAATTTTGTAGAAATGCTTCTGTATTTGAAATTAAGTTAATTCTATCAAATCTTTTTAACCACATTTACCTTTCATATGAATCAAGAATTAATTGACGAAATAATTAATATGTATTGGTTTTACAAATTTTACACGTTTTAGTATGTGAACGTTTTTTCAATGTTGTTTTGTACAAAATTTTCTGCCTGTGTTAACAGTTTTCCCTACCACAAAGTTGTAGGTTTTCCGAAAATTCACAAAGTTGTCTACTAAAGCACTATATATATGACTACAGAAACATGAGACATAGCTTTATTTGAATGCTATTCATTCATGGCAAACTTTCCAAGAAGGAACAGTTCCTCAATTTCATGAAGCCCATGTAGTGTTTTCGGATCATCCTTGCAAAGTCTTGTTACATTGCCAGTGCTCTGTAATCCAACTAAAGACAGAAAGGACACGCAATGTTCATTACTCAAAGTACCATCC
Organism: Caerostris darwini; assembly: GCA_021605075.1. Lineage (NCBI taxonomy): Eukaryota > Metazoa > Arthropoda > Arachnida > Araneae > Araneidae > Caerostris > Caerostris darwini. The sequence continues at coordinate 71,176 of BPLQ01010066.1, forward strand.
TTTTTTCGGTGGGCGCATTGTCCCTTTATTTCTGTCAACACCTGGACGAAGCACGCAAGTCCCCTCTCTCAGGTTAATTCATCCAAAAAAGAGGGAAGCCAAAGGAAAACACTGGCGGGTTCATTGCTACGGGAGAGGAAAAAGCTCATCATCATAAAAGCGGAATTGAAGATTCCCGGAAATTCGGATCGATCAACCTGGATCTGGAAAGAGTCCATCTAATTTTCCTGGACAAGTGTGAAGGGCGGAGGTCTTTTGTGCGTGCCACAGATAGCGGAAGGAACTATCCGTTGTAGAATATATGGCCCCAGCAGCGCTCTTTCTTTTATGATCATGGTATTGATTATTGGTTTTGTTATGATTTACTGTTCAAGTTCACCGTACCATCTTGAGTTAGTCATGGCCAACCAGCCTTTCTTGGCTCGTTTTCCCAATGAATTTTATATACACTACTCAGCATTAAAAATTGTAACACTAAAAGGAAAAAGTTGTAAAACATTAAAATTCTCAAGGAACGAAAATGATACATCAATAAATGAAGGCAAAACATCGAAATATACTCCTCGATTTATTCATTTTCTAGTATGTTCTCCATGTGATGAAATACAGGTTATCCTTAATGATTTCCCGGGTAATATTCTGTCATGTTGGAAAATTTACAGGCACTTACCGACCTTGAAATGACCGACAAATGAGGTCACAGAGATGTTCCATGGGAGACAAATCGGGAGATGCTGAGAGTCATGGTAATATGTTCAGATTATGTAGGCAATTTAGAGCACCATGAGGAAAGTTCTATCTGGTGCTGTCTTGCTGTAAAATGGTTCTAGGCATAAAAGGGATGCACTTAATTTACATATATTTCGGCAGTCTACTGAATCTAGAAAAATCTATGAGTGGCATAATTTTACCACTTTTTCTTCTTGGCGCTGCAATTTCAAAACTGTGACATGTAGTATAGTACTCGGTATGATATGAATGATACTCAGTTGGTATGTACAATTCATTAGACATACCATTTTCAAATTTTGAAAGAAAATAGATAAGTTAATGGTTTTAATTAGACATACATATCTTTTTATTTCATTTTATAGTTATATAGAGACATTCAATGTTATAACAACAAATGTTTCGTTTTTAAACAAAATCTTTCAGTTGATATAAAAACAAACCTAATCTTAAATATCTCAATTTATGTATAAATAGACATAACCCTTTTCAAACAAAAAGATTCTAATAATATTACATTTCAATTGCTTTATAGATAAATTATGCGTTGAATTTAACGAAAAAATATTGGTAGCTTTTAAATTTATATATTTAAATGTAGTTCATTCCAGTAACATAAAAACATTTTCTGTGAATCTGATGAAACTGCTGACGAATTTGTGCTATTATTTCTCTGCATTAAATGTATATTTTTTCGGAATATTAATTATTTTGGTTGTTATGATAAATATCAGTACAATAAATAAGAATTTAAATTTATTTGAACTGTAACTGTCTTCGGATCGCTTCGGTAGAGAAGTAAATATACGAAGATGTCGTGCAAATCTCATGGGATTGCTGGATTTACAAAATAATTTTATTTTTTATTTTTAAGAGTAGTTAACCTGTTTTTTAATGTTAATTGTTTATTGTGTTGCTAAAAGTTATAATTTGATAAATATCGTTCCAATTGTTTATAAAAGGCTAATTTAATTATGTGAATTTAAATTTTTTTTTCATATAGCAAGAAGAATTTGATACTTTCTTCTATATAGCAAGAAGAATTTGATACTTTCTTCTATATAGCAAGAAGAATTTAATTCTTTCTTTCATAAAGCAAGAAGAATTTAGTTATTTCTTTCATATAGCAAGAAGCGTTGTTTCTATAAATTTGTTAAGATCAGCTGATATTCCCATAAAATCTTTAAAGGAATTTGCATCAGATATTTAAACAATGGTTTTAAAAATATATGTATATATAAACTTATTTGACTGAATAAATTTTAAAAAGAAGCATCAGTCCATTGATGGTTATGGTCATCATTATATAAGAGAATACAATTAAATTCAGAAACGTTTGTAGAGACTTCCTTTTAAACATCGAACATGTGATTTTTTATAAATTAAAACTCGTTTTATTTGCATACGATTGATTGCTAGGTCATTAAATGGGAAAAATGCAAATTAAATTGCCGTAACCTAAGGATATTTGGTTGCATTTGATAATTTATATTAATTAAAACAATGAGATTGGTATAAATTTTTAGAAAATTTGATTCACTATTTAAATAGAAATAATTTAAGGAAAATAAAAGGTAATTTGGTGTGTGGAGTAGAGTGTTGTAACTCAGAGAGCTTGTCTACACTAAGACCGGTCATGATAAATCTGTAGACAGGAAAATTCCTTCATTAGATTTGAGGAAAGAAGCCCATCTCTCTCTGCATAAATGCCGCTTCTGAAGCTATTTGTTTAAAATTATAAAGCATCAAAGTGGCAATAGTGTAACAATTCTTTATAAGCAGTCCTGCATTTGCTACATATCTGTTATAGAGTACCAAATGATTTCAGTGAAATATCCTTTTTTACAAAACAGCATCATAATCATGGCAACTTTATTAAAAACAACGTAATCGTAGCAACTATATTAAAAAAAAAAAACCTAATCGCAGCAAATTTATTATGAAATAACAACATAATCGACTCGACTTTATTATAAAATAACAACATAACCGCAGCAACTTTATTATAAAACAACATGATCAGAGCAACTTTATTATAAACTGGCAACTGGCGTACCGATTACGGAATACCAATGGGGATAGACCTTTTAATCTCATCTTAATTCATATGCATGTTTACGATTACTAATTGGCCGCTTAAAATTTTAGTAAATGGTAAAAAAAAAAAAAAAAAAAAAAAAAAAAAAAAAATGTTTTTAATTTAATTTAAAAATACTCAATAAAAAAAAAAAAAAAAAAAAAAAGTACTAACGCTGTACTGGTTCCGCCCGGGATCGAACCGGGGACCTTCTGCGTGTAAAGCAGACGTGATAACCACTACACTACGGAACCTCGATGCAAGCAGCATACAGAACAGTTCATGACAGAAACTCACTCGCTTAAAACAACATAATCGCAGTAAATTTATTATTAAACAATAACATAATCGCATCAATTTTATTGTAAAACCACAACATAATCGTAACAACTTTATTATAAAACAACAGCATAATCGCAGAAACTTTATTATAAAACAACAACATAATCGCAGAAACTTTATTATAAAACAACAACATAATCGCAGAAACTCTATTATAAAACAACAATATAATAAAAATCTAGATAAATCTCTAGGTTTAAAATCTAAATAAATATGAATATTTAAAATTTCCAAACGAAACTAAAACCTTCAGAGTTTATAATAAAATCTAAAAATAATAACTAAAGAATTACACTGAAGTTATACACTCAAAATATTCATTAGATTCAGGCTTAAAAAGTTGAACATAGAGAACCAATACACTACAAAACATTTAAATATATATTTCTTTTGCTTTTCTTTATTTTTTAAAGTTGTTTCCTTTAGCTTATATGGATTAAAAGTGTAACAAATAAAATAATACAAAAAGTAGTTTAAAAATATATTTAAATTTTCATTAAATTTTTATATAATGAATATATTATTATTTTAAATGTATTTAAAATTTATTTAAATATATTTTAATTATATAATTAATTAAAATTATTAATATTAAGAAATCTTAATTTAAATATATTTTAGAATTTTAAGTATATTTAAAATGTCATTATATATAAATCTTTAAAAAAAAAAAAAAAAAAAAGATTTATTAGTATTTTGAAAATTTCATAGAAAACAGACAATAGTTATTATTAATAGCGAATAATAGCATTATAACTAATGGCCTTTTTTGAATAAATTACTCTAATTTCTTTTTTTTTTATCCACATCATTAAAAACGCATCGGATGTTTATTTTCTATGATTATAGTTAAATGAAAATTAATACCACCCTATTAGTGATGTCTGGAATTATTTCCAAAGGAATTTTATCAGTGTGGAAATGAAACACGGAAGAATCAAATTAACCATTACATCTCTAGAGAATTGATAAGGATCACAGAAAATAAATTCAAAGAATCTTTTCTTTCTTTAAGCCGCTTCAATTATAATTTTATCTTTTGAATAAAAGTTTATTTAAATTAATTTTGCAACGTAATTGATATCCATGTATGAGATTCTTAATTAAAATTAAGAAAGAATTTCTAACCAAAAATATGTTGAAATAAATTTAAATTTGCATCGAAATCATAAAATGAATTAAAATTAAGATTAATAAAATTCAAAATTACATAAAAATAAATTTCATATATATATTTTAATTTTAAAAAGACAAGATTTTTTATAAATTTCATTAATAAATTCCAGTATTATAAAAACACGTTTATTTTTATGGGACATTTTATTGATTGTTCTTGTCAATTTAAAAAATAGAGAGTTTTTGCATACCGTACATTAGTTACCGTAGGACGTCCGTTAGCTTTTTCTCCCTAGCGCGCATGCTCATAGGAAACATAATTTCCTATGAGCATGCGCGCTAAGGAGAAAAAAGCTAACGGACGTCCTACGGTAACTAACGTACGGTATGCAAAAACTTTTTGCATACCGTACGTTAGTTACCGTAGGAAATTAGCTTTTTCTCCCTAGCGCGCATGGTCAATATTTTTCCTATGAGCATGCGCGCTTTGAAGTTAATGGGACGTCCTACGGTAACTAATTAACTTACGGTATGCAAAAACTCTATAATATTTAAAAAAATTCGAAGTTGTTGCAAACATGGAGTTGAGAAAACATTTGCTGCCTAAAATGTTTTATTAGAATAATAATGCCAAACGATAATTTATACAATTCTCAAATGAAATTATATGTCTCTTGTTTTTAGTTATCCTTGTTTAATTGGTGTTTTAGATGTTTTTAATTATATGTTGTTTTTAAAAATACTATCATAATAGGAAGATTTTAATTTATGAAACACAATAAAAATTATCATGTTTCAGGCAGGCTTAAAAACATGCACATTTTTTTACATGCTTAAAATGTAACTCCCATGTTTAAAGATATGTATAAATTTTTTCTTGTTTAAAAGATATGCAATTTCTTTTTATTATTTCCTGTTAATTTTATTTGAGAAATGTACAAATTATCGTTTGGCATTATTATTCTAATAAAACATTTTAGGCAGCAAATGTTTTCTCAACTCCATGTTTGCAACAACTTCGAATTCATTTAAGTTCTTTTTTAATTTGACATGAACAATCAATAAAATGTGCTATTTTTATAACCAACTATTATTTTGTTGAACGTCACGGAAAGCATCTATAATTTGCTGCAAGTAAGAACTTCCCCCTTATTTTGAATTAATATGAATTATAAGTTATTATATTTTAAGAATTAGTGATTTATAAGTTATTAAATTTTAAGATAAGTCCAAATTTAAAGGCATCTGAAATTTAAACAAATGGCTACTGGTAATACGATTACAAGTGATAAATATTTATTTATTAAAAATTCTATTTATTGGTTTTAGAAAAATCAAAATAAGTATGGATTTTTTTTATCCTACTAATTGAAATATTATCTTTTTTGGCGGTTCTATTAATTATCTATTAGATAATTCTTTTATAAATATGACTAAAACTATGGTACAGTTTCCTTTCTTTTAGCAAAAAAAAAAAAAAAAAAAAAAAGTAATAATTTTGTTGTAGGATTGACTTACTTAATTCGAATATATATATATATATATATAAAAGAAAAAAATGAAGAAAAATATTTTTGTAATATTAGTTTACACATTAAAACAACAACAACAAAAAATATATATATATGTATATATATGTGTGTGTGTATAGAATGTATAATAATATATACATATAAATAAATAAACGTATCTGCTCTGAAACGTATCTAAATTATTTATTTAACTCATATTCATTCAAAATGGAGATTTCCATTTCTTGTTACAAATATTTCCACAAGATGGCGCTGTATGTCTTGTTCGTGAGGAAGACAAAGCAAGGGAAAAACTGCGTGATAGAATGAAATGATTTACTGATACAATGAAATAATTAATGATTAATTTACTAATGCTTGTTAATGTTGAAATTAACAAAGCTTTTATGTTTTGTTATTAAAATTCTTAATTTTTTTTTTCTTTATCCACAAATATATTGAAAAAAAAATTTCATTTAAAAAAAAATGTGTGTAAAATGTTATCTTTCTAAATTTTAAATATCTTTCAAATTTATTTTTAAGTAATTTGGTAATTTAATAGAATACGTTTTAAAGCATTTTGTAATTTCGAATTCAAATGTAAAGAATTGATGTTTTCTTCAAATTAGTTAAAAATTTCTTAGTTTTCATTTTTCAAAAATGTTTTTCTAAAAAACTAAGAATGAAACTCATAAATGCTTAATCGTGTGTGTGTGTGTTTTTTTTTTCTTTTTGTTATTGATGAATTATTTTAATTTCAAATTTTATTTTTAGCAATCTTTTTCACATAGTATGTAGCACTGGGTTAAAACATGTTGCCATAATGCAATAGTAGTTCACTGAATTCAAGGTATTACATTACTTTAAAGCATATAAAAAAAATAAATTATTTTATGTTGACGTGCTATATATTATATCATTGCGATATGTAAATTAAGTCATAACTTGAAAATGATGGAAACGAGTAACATTTTCTTCAAAATCACAAAATAGCGGCAGTTGGGATTTGGTGAATTTCTTGTATTGCTTGTAATTCACTTCACTTACAGTTGCAATCCGTTACTTGGCGGACTTTGGCAAAAAAAAAAAAAAAAAAAAAAAAATTTGATGCCAAATCACAACGGCCCCTGTTGTGAGATTTTACCACATTTTCTTCTTGCATGTTCACTGAGTTTGAAAAGGAACGGAGACCTATTAATAGTGAATTAAGTATATACTTTATTGAACACTTGTAAAGTATTTAATTGTTGTAATTATACTTCATTATTGTAAAGTATATACTTTACAATATTGAAGTATAATTATCACAATTAATAATTTACTAAGTTCAAAAGTATAATTATAATTCTATATTAAAAATAACGATATACATATTATATAAATCGTAAGATCGTTGACTCAAATTTATCTTTATATTATTTTATAAACTTTATATTACCCAAACTTATTTTTTATCGAGAGAAAAAAACCCCACGAACTTAAATATTATCAACTGCGGCATTTTTTCTTGTTTAATTTCTATTCATCAGTGATTTTATTGTTTATTAATACTATTATTTTTTATATAACTATTTTATCCCATTTTAATATCACAGCTTTAAGCTCAATTTTTCTTTTCTTTTTTTTTCAATTCTATATCCGTTAAATTGTTTTGAATTAAATTTATGCCAATATCCATCGAAAATATAAAATCCTGTTTTAAAATCCAAACAAATAAAAACAGAAAAGTTTAAGATTATGAAAGTAGTTTTATTCTCGATAAAATGCTATAGCTACTTAATTTTCAAAATTTATATTTAAATTTCTTTACAATAAATAAATAAATTGATTTAAATACTAAAGATAATGTAAAACAGTGAGTCATTAATTGAGTGATTAATAAACCTTTATATTCTGGGTTTTTTTTTTTTTTAAATATGTGAATGTAATAAGGTTAATAGAAATGAATTCAAAATTTTTTTTAAAAAGTATTTCGAAAAAAAGGACAAAATGGAGTAAAAAGTTTTCTTCAGATAATGTATGTTAAATAATACACAAATAATTAAACTGTTCACTATATGAAATCAAATATATTGTTATGTATAATGTAAATAGATAATAGATAGTTAAAATGTTCCCGATATGAAATCAAATATGTTGTTATAATGCAAATAGATAATATATAATTCAAATTAAATAGATCTGTTTAAAAAACGATTTAAATAGAAGTCTTTTTTTTATATTGATGCATTGTTTATTAAAACTACTTTTTCAATATTGTTAGAAATAAAATCCATACATTGATGCATTAATGCATCTTTAATGACAATAAAGGGCCTAATTGCCGAGGGACTGGCCCTCGGTACCACAGGTTTTGGGTTCGAGTCCAGGCTGGGTCATGAACGTTTGTAGTGGTTCGGAATCTACCGTAGATCCCGCCACTATATGACTACTATCACTACTACACCATACCACATCACTGTGCCTAGAGGGTACAATATGACTACAGGGCACACAGCTGACAATCCAACCACGTAAAAAAAAAAAATAAAAAAAAAAAAAAAAAAGCAAAACCAAAACAGCATCTCATGCTTCGGGATCTGCTAGTAGGCAGAAGGACATTGTCCCACCCTGGGGCTGTCGTGACATTGAAGAAGAATGACAACAAAATAATGATGCTATATTTATTAATAAATTCTGATATTATAATGTAAAATAAAAACTAGATTTAAAGAAAACTTAAATAGAAGTCTTAATTTTTATAGACGTAGTTAATTAAGATAAACCTTCAAATATTGTTACACATAAAATCCATATAGTGATTAATTTTGCATCTTCAGTGGAAGTAAAATCTTCTAATTAAGGAGCCAAAATCTCAGCTTTTATTTTTTTTATTTTTATAAAACGGATATAATTTCTAAAAGAAACAAAACATTAGATTTTTTTCTCAAGTTATCTTTCCAAGGGACAATTTATTTTTCGAACGTCTCATGGAGTCCCATCGAAGATAAAAGAATAGAAATATTTCCATTCAAACTTCTCGAGGGACTGACCAAAGGATTTTCGAAAGCAATTTCGCAACGTTGTTTTTCCTCCAGAGAATTCACAGAGATTCACTCGTTCATCCCCCCAGCTTTTTCTATCTAAGCTGGCTGATATTAAACAGCATTTTACTTTCAAAGCTTCAGACTTCAATTTTCTATTGTTCGAATCCTATTTTGAGGAATACTAAACTACGTAAACACCTGAAGAATCCTAGATTTCTGATAGATTGTTAATATTATGTGTTATGAAGATAATGTTTCTGATAGAATGTTACTATTACGTGTTACGATGACAATAAAACTGATAAAATGTTACTATTACGTCATACGGAGATACGTATTTTACCGTAGACGTCCGTTATTCCCTAGTCCGCATATTAGGAAACATTATTATGAAGATAGTTTCCTATGAGCATTTGATAGAAAAATGTTCTTAATATTTTCTAAAAAATTCTACTATTTCTGATAGAATATTAATATTACGTATTATGAAGATATTTTTAATAGAATGTTAATATTTTCTAAAAATTTAACTTAAGCGATAAAATAAATAAAATACAAAAAATAGATGTCTTTTTATTAAAAAAAACTATCTCGTGTTAAATATTTCTACTTATTCATTCATTTACTTATTTTGAGTTACAAATTATTTTTTAGCTTTTATGTGTTAACATTGAGTGAAAAAAGAACAACAACAACAACAACAACAACAACAAAAAAGACTTTAACATGGGCATTTCAAATTGTGCAAAATATTGCTAAATTAAAAGTATTTTTATGATAAAAAATTAATTTTTTTTCTAAATAGGCACGTTTTCAGCAATGTTTTTTCTAATAGGCATAATTTTTTAATTAATTAAGACTTAATTAATTTGAAACTGAAGCAATTTCCATCTCAGTGATGAGGCTGAAAAAATTTTTTCTTTCAAAACTGGTAAAGAAAAGTTTAGAAAAAATTCAAACAATTTATTCTAGATATTCTATCATTAAGAAATCTTCCCATTTTACCAGATTTTAATACTGATTATTAAAATTAAATCTCTATTTTTAATCCGGATTATTTAAAACCTTAATAAATTACAGATAAATTTAAGTTTTCTCTTTTTAATGCAATGAAATATGCATATCCCATGTGCTAAAAGGTAAGAAGATAGATGAATGCATTTCTTCGATCTACATTGTGAGAGTTCTTTACTTTTCTGAAATTGTCATTCATATATATATATAAGTGTTCATGGAACTTTGATTTTTTCCTCTTATACTAGTTCTTGCTAGAGTAAAAGAAAACATAGCACATTTATTTAATCAAAATATGTAATGAAAACTACGTTTTCTTATACTATAAATTATGTTAACTAGACATAAATGTGCTTGTTTTGCTCTACAAAAGGAGAATGTAAAAAGCTTTTACCATAAATAAGTTTTTATGTTTTGACGGAAAACTTTATTTTCCTTATTTACTGATTGATGTTCAGTGTTGAAGATAGATGCCTAATAGAAATAATTTAATATAAATTATTATATATACGTATTAGCAATTATCTGTATAGGGTATGAGGGATGGCCGAGTGTCTGGCGCTTGGTGCCACAAGTTTCTGGTTCGAGTATTGGCGGTGCCATGGATGTTTGTAGTGATTCGTAATTCACTTTAAACCATAGATGCTGATCTAATATGACTGTTGAAAGTAGGGCTGGCAATTATACCCCCCAAAAAAATATATCTACTGTGTCTTGAAATCTGCCAGTAGGCAGACGGCCTTGGTTCACCATGTTTTTCAATTATTCATTTAAATACTCAAGAAAAAAAAATGTTAGAAAACTGTTATTCGTCCAAAATAAAGAAAACCAAGCAATGACAAAGAAGGAAAAAAAGTTGATGATAAAAATAACTGCTCTGAATTAAAAGCATTATCCTAAAAATAATCTTCTGAAAATAAAAAGTGTTAATTTTAATAATGAACTAAAAGAAATCTATAATTACTATAATTAATTTTTAAAAGTAGTGTGTTGATAATTAAGTATGCAGATGGCCTTGGCCCACCATGAGGTTGTTGCGCCAATGAAGAGGAAGAAGAAATTATCTATATTCACTAAAAACATTATTTTATTAAATTTATTAGTAAGTAATTTATATAAATCAAATACATCATTCCTATACTAAATTCTCTCTAGTAAATCATAAAAAAATACTTCTAACATTGTATGAATTTAGTATTTGAGTGATACGCATCATAAATGCAGTTCTGTACGTGTGAAAAATCCATCAAATAACTGAGCGTGTGTTTCGGGGATCTGTTGGATTTTATTACTGCGAACCCTCTACGGCAATCTGCAGCAATCCTTTTCTACTTTGCATTCACAGCCATAAATAAGAAAATCGAATTTAACCAATTTCGAATGCGGGAATAAGAAATTCCGTTTTGCTGAGCCTTATCCAATCTTGCACCGAACTCTGAAACGGGAAATCCATAACTTGAAATCACAGTTGTCGTCAAGCCTCATCACTTGTGCCTTCCCTCTAAAGAAGAAGAGGAAGAATAAAGAAAAAAAAAGAACAGTGGACGGAAGGAAAATGACAAATAACGTTCGGATCTCTTAAGCCATTACGCGTTCCTGGCAATCGAAAAGATGCGAAGCGTTCAATCCCATCCCTTCGCAGGACCCTACCCTCTCCTGCAAACGATTTGGAGGGGGAAAGGGTTGTGCCATTGATCTTTTGCTGCATTAGACAACGTCTGATACCCATCCCAAGGGACGCGGGATTTATCGGGTATTTGATTCGTACTAATAATCCCTGCGGCGCATAGATAATGGACCCCAATCATTCCTTGCAATGAACGTCCGAAATGAGTAACGACCTGCCCGAGGGGGGGGGGAGGGATTGATAGGTTTTTGTTTATCTCCTGCGGAAAAGGCTTTCTCTGTTGTGATTTAAAGAACGCCGTGTAGCATTTGTGTAGTTCAGCGAAATCTTCTTTGGGGATGTGCTGCTGATTTTGCAAAATGGTTTTAAAGATTTTGAAAGCCTTTTGAAAATGAAGTGGATAAGTTAAAATTCTCTTTCCAGAGCGTAGAATTAATTTTGTGTGTGTGTTTTGGAAGGAAAATATTAGCCGGCTCATAAAATTTGCACAGAATTATTCAATACATTTATATTCATTGGTGATTTATAATAAAGTTATCTATTCCTTTATTTTTCTAATGTTTTACAGTACAAGGTATAGAAATAAGTTTTTGAACAAAATAAATATATATCTGTAGATTTGATTTGGTTTATCGCTCTACGGTCGTTTTGTGTACACGAGGGCTAAACAGACCGGAACCTACATTTTAAAGTGGATTCTGGACCGCTAACCAAGAATTCGTACTATTCGCAAGATTCGAATCTGAAGCTTGGGATACCAAAGGCCAGAGAGCTAGCCACCAGGACGCATATATCTGTAGCGTGATGTATGGTATAATCACTATGTATCTATATATCACTATTTTGTGGCATTCTATAGGCAATAGAGTTTGCAATAATTTTGTGACACTCTGTGGCAATAGAGTGTCACAAAATTCATGCGAGATTGAATTCCTAAACAGACTGGTATACTCGGCAAATGAAACAGCTGATTTTCATTCAAAATGAACCTTGAGGCTTGGTGTATGGCTGGAAGGGATTTGCTTTGGTTTGTTGATCTATGGTCATTTTGGACTTACTGTAGGCTAATTAGACCGGGACCTGCAGTTTAACGTGGATTCCGAACAACTCACAAATATCCATGCCACCGCCAGGATTCGAAGCTGAAGCCTGTGGTAACAATGGCCAGAGCACTAGCTCTTTGTACTGATTCTTATAAATTAATTTTCTTCTTTTTTTTAATAGTCTTTATTCAATAAGAATATAAATCTGTTTAGCCTGATTATCATCCATATTAATTTTTATAATAAGTTAAGTTTTAATATTAATAATAATATATATTTCAAACTGAATTGCACTTAATAGAAATGTATTTTCAAATTAATTAATAAAATTAATTTGTAATGTAAACACGAACACAAAATTTTTTATATAATCTTTTAATAATCGTCGTATAACATTTCTGGCAATATCAAATACCAATTCAAACCAATACCAATGCTATCAATTCCATTCCAAAATATATACAAATAAAATATATCTTTAGTTAAATTTTCCGGAAAAGCATTATAATAACCTGTGATAGAATTTTAATGAAAAGTTCTGATTAAACTAAAAATATTTGAAGAACCTTTCAAGATTTAGAATAAATTTTTTCTAAAAAATCTGACAACTGAAATACTAAAAAATTTTTTTCCGTTTACTTTACAATGTCTGTATACATTTGTAAATACAGAAAATGAATATTAAGATTAAAAAAATAAATAAATTAGGACATGTTGTAAAAAGTATTAAATAGTATTTCTAACTTATTTAATTCAATCTAAAAGCCTTTTATAAAACTTTTTTTCTAAACTAATAATTTTTTTTTTACAATTGGTAAACTTCTTTTGTGCGGTAATATTAACAATGACATCAGCAAAACTTTCTAACTTATTAACAGACAACTTGTTTTAGCAAGTGTATTAAAAACTAAAAATTCTTTCATCAAATACCAAATACCCTCCCTTTCGGACCAACCTCTTTTAAGACTATACTTAAATACTCTATTAGTATTCTGCCTGTTACCTGTCATTAAATGTCAAAGTGTGATGAACAGCATTTTCCATTAAATTAGCTGTCTCACATCTTCTGCACCAGGATCTCGCTGAATCAATGCACTTTAGAAGGGTTAAGCTGCTAATAATGTTGAAGAACATTGTATTTGTTTTCATATCATTTTATGGATGGCCCAACCCTTTCCTACAGGGAAATAAACGACAGATTTCTCTTCTGAACATGAATTATGTTCAGGAAATAGATTTAATTTTTACTTCTTATATAGACATTAAAGAATACCAAAGTTGGTATACAAATTTAGCAGCATAATAAATTTCTAATTATTTAAGGTTTTTTAAGATAAAATTACTTATTCTACTAAAATTTCTTAGTCATATTAATCCCCTAATTATTAATTTCACATTTTATAAGTCCAATAAATTTTTTAAAATTAAATTTGAATTAAAATTGTTGGCAAAACATTGCCTGTTGCTATTTTGAAAACTAATTAGAAGTTAGAAGAATTACTAAGTCCAAACACAAGTAGACTTTAAACACGAACAATTTAGACTTGTCACTAATTAGAAGTTTTCATCTTAATTTGTTTGATATAAAAATAATTTAGATTTTAAAAGTACCATTGATTTAATTTGTAGTCATATTAATCAACTAATTATTAATTTCACATTTAACATGCTCAATAATTTAAAAAATTTTAAATTTGCATTAAAATTGCTATTAAGAAAAACTACTAAGAAGTTTTAGACTTAACATTAAGTCTAAACACAAGCTTATTTTAAGCACAAACAATTTAGACTTGTCAATAATTAGAAGTTTTCATCTTAATTATTTGATAAAAAGAGAATTTAGATTTTAAAATTAATATTGCAAATTATTATTTTATAACCATATTAATTCCTTAATTATTAATTTCACATTTAACATGCTCAATAAATTTTTTAAAAATTAAATTTGTATTAAAAAATCGATGATAAAGTGTGCTTGTTGCTATTTAGAAAAACTAATTAGAAGTTTTAGACTTAACACTCAGTCTAGACACAAGCAGATTTTAAACACGAACAATTTAGACTTGTCAATAATTAGAAGTTTTATTCTTAATTTGTTTGATATAAGGAAAATTTAGATTTTAACAGTATCATTGGTAATTATTTTTAGTCATACTAATCCTCTAATTATTAATTTATTTAACATGCTGAATTTTTAAAAATTAAATTTGAATTAAAATTGATGGTAAAGTGTGTTTGTTGCTATTTAGAAAAACTAATTAGAAGTTTTAGACTTATCACTAAGTCTAAACACAAGCAGATTTTAAACACAGACTTGTCACTAATTAGAAGTTTTTATCTTAATTTGTTAGTTATAAAGAGGGCTTAAATTTTAAAGTATTATGGATAATCATTTTTCGTAATTTAAAAATTATATACCTATAGAATTCCACATGTTTTCTAAAATGATGGTTTTCATAAGCATCAAAACTAAAATTTTTTTAAACATAATCAGCATGTTATTCATTCTGGTGCACTGTATATAAAATACGCTTATTTCAAAATGATTTTTCAGATTATTAAAAATTTACAATTTTCTAATTACAGTTAAAAATTATGCATATTTAGAAATTCACCAAATTAGCAAATGACTCAGGGTTTTGCACTCACAAAAGGTCCGGTTTCAATAGCGTGCAAAATTAATGGAAAATTTTCAATACATGTATTTCCGAATATTTAATCAGTATAACTTTCTTACCTACTGGAGCGTGTGGTTCATAAATTTTATTCTGAGCTCAACTTTCTTGTTTCTCCTAAGATTTTTTCCGCCATTTTGAATATGGTAATGTTATGATCATGCGAGCATCATATATTCTCTCGAAAGTATCGTGTTGCCCGTAACTGTTTGCCATTTTTCACTCGTGATCTATGGCTGTGGGTTGCCATATTTCTCAGACATCTGTTACAAGTGGATAAATATATTAAATTTTCGTAAAGTTACGGTATTATTTTTATTTTTGAGATAAAAAAAAATTTTATTTAAAAAAATGAGCGAATTAAATTTTGGTATGCATTAAAATAATATATTTCCATTCCATAAAAACGCAAAAAGAAAATTAGCAATGCTTGCTTCCCAGGTAGTTTAGTATTATCAGGTTTTGCAAGTTATTAATTTTTACATTTATATTTTGGTGTGGCAAATTTTAGTGCATTATTTAATTTGATTATTCTTGCTTAAAAAAAATATTGTATTTTTTTAGATGTCTCAGCTGTAATGATCTTTATTATTCCAAAATTATATTTTGATTCCTTTTGTATATTTAATTTGACTTTTAGATAAAATGCCCAGATAAATTACTAATTTTAAAATTTAACATTATTAACTGAATTTTTCTCTCAAACTTTCTTTGTAGCGTGCAGGCTGGGCAACCAGATTGTAACTGGTTGTGGTTGGGTTGAGATATTTAAGGCACTGTTCAGAGAACTCACAGCTTTATTGGCACACGCACAAGACCCGCAAACTTACAATTAGAGACAAATAACATTTAACAAGTTTAAAGATGGATAATTATAGATTCATTGAAAGACTTCCCTTTTAAGTCGAAAATCCGAAACTCAGCTACTCACAGGGTGTGCGAAATATATTTTCTCTCCAGGTGAGAGTCTGTAGGCCTACTAATGCGTCAGGATGCGCTAAATATATTTCCTCTCGGGATGAGAGACTATAAATTAAGCGTTCCTAGCGGGAGCTGAGGTTGCGCTGTACGTCCTCTCGAGTGAGAGTCTCCACCATTTTTCTTGAATGCCATAGGCAGCACTGTTGCTAGTGTGTAGGAGGAAGCACGGTTACAGGATTTATTTCGTTTTGAATAAACAAAACCTGAGTCATTCATTAATCTTCTAAGTATTCTGATGTTTAAATTAGGTAGTTCTTCGCCCTAATTCAAAACTTGCATTATTGTGGAGGCTGTTGGGATCTCGTTTCGGTTATAAAAAACACGATTTTTTTTTAAAGCCATAGGAGTGAAATCTTCACACTTATTTAATCTTGTTTCTGTTTCAATTTTTAATGGTTTCTTTTTTCCTATTTCAACCATTTACAGTCTGGTTGCCCAACCTGCACACTACATATTGGTAAATAATATTTTCTGAAAATGGTATATACGACATATTGTTGATCTAATTGTAATTTGATATATATAATTCATATTGTAAATTTGAGAATAACTTCAAATTTGAGAGAAATTTCAAGCATAGTTCTCAGTGCTTACTATGTTTGAAATTTTAAAAAATATCAGCGATATTTTTTTAAAGCAATGAGATGTTTGAATTTCGTTCCATTTTTATTGAATCGCATAAGTTTTAAAAAGAATTTAAATAAAAATGGGAAAAAAATTTTTTTTGACGAACTTTTCAGACTACACAGATAATCTTTTTCAGATAATCAAAATATCTTTAGATATAATTATAACAATTTTAGATTAATATTAAAGAGAATATTTCTGAAATTAACTTTGGTTTCTTAGAGACATCTCAAACTACTTCAACATCATATACTTACATCATTATCCACCTAAATAATTTTGATTACTATACAAGTTATTGATTAACATTCAGTACATCAATTTGGAAACAAAATACCGCGATAACAATTTTCCCAACTAAATGATTACGCAATAACTTCACACAAAATCTTCGACAGTCACCATGGATGTACATTACGAGTTTATTAAAAGGCTTAGGCTGAAGGAATGAGAAATATTGCCGGATCTTTGCAGGAAGGAGAAATTTTGCCGGATCGTCATGACTTTGGCCTTTTTAGCACTAATATGAGACTTTAGTTATAATTATCTTCTTATATAACGTCCTCTTTAGTTATAATTATTACTAATTATTATATATCTTTAGTTGTAATTATTGTGTCTTTAATTCAGTAATTGTGTAGCCAATTTCCGATATTAACTTTGATTTTTAGTGCTTTTAAATATATCCAAAGCTATTTCAACATCATATACTTTCATCATTATCCAGTTAAATAATTTTGATTACTGTATAAGTTATTGATCCATACATCAATTTGGAAATAACATATCGATGGGAAACAACAATTTTCCAGCTCAAAATTTCAACATCATATACGTTCATCATTGTCCAACTAAATAATTTTGATTACCATATAAGTTATCGATTAACATTCCCTACATCGATTTGAAAACAACACATCGATAGGCAATACCGATTTTCCAACTAAATGATAACATAATAACTTCACACAGAAACTTGAACAAGTTACAGTCGCCACGGATGTGCATTACGAGTTTATTAAAAGGCTTAGGCGACTGTCTTTGCAGGGAGGAGAAATATTGCCGGATCCTCATGACTTTGGCATTCTTAGCACTAATATGAGACTTTTAGCTCTTTTGAGCACCTACTTTGGCAGAGGAAAGCCGATTTCTGATGGCACAGCGACGCCCACTACACATCCAGGATTATTTTTGGGACGGGATGAGATCTATAATGATGTATCGGCGAAAGAAGGTGGGGGTGAGGGACTGTTATCGGCGCACTTCCTCCCCCTCCCCCATTAAGGGACGGCGGGGAAAAGGCATCGAGAAATGTCGTGTAAATCTGGATTTTAGCCTGGAAACAGGAAGCTTAAATTTTGTTAAGATGCTTTATCTCTTTAAAGCTCAGTTTTTCCGGATTGTCGTTCCTTTTTTTCCTGGAGTAAATGGGACAGATTTTAGTTTCAATGTAGAGTAATGATGGTTGCTTTCGGATTGAAAGGTAGTTCTTAAAATGTTTTTATGGTGTAGTGTGTATCAATGGTAAATGAATAAAATATGAGGATTTATTACTAGCTAGTTGTCTATGTCCACCCTGTAATATATTTGTCCTATTCCAGTATAGTATTTTAAGTAAAAACGTGGATATATAATATATTATTCATATTCATATGTGAATATGTTCATATATTATTCATATTCATATTTTATGATATAACTGCTATTAAAATAATATATAGAGAAATTTAAGAATTCTTTTCTAATAAAAATCTTCTTTCACAAGCAACATACAATAAGTAAGTTGGATATATATATAATAATATATATATCCAATATGTTGGTATAAGGATGTCCTTATTATTTTGTAAGCTCGTTTAAACTTATATCTCTACATTATTTATTATTATCATACAATCTTTAATTATACATTAACATTTTAAAATTTGATGTAAGGTACGATATAAAACATTAAAATGTGCATAGTGCTTCTTACTTTTATAATATATATATATATATATTTTTTTTTGCTTCTTAATTATTGTCCGCATTTTTTGGAAATGCATAGATTATAATAAAAATAAAATTTATTGATCCGCACTTTTAGAAATATTTTTATTTTGGCATCTTATGTTTCCTTATAAACAAGCACATTACCAAGTTGAACTGTATGAATTTCGTGCCTGAAAACTTTGATTTGAAGTTCCCTGTATGTTTCTGGAAGAATGGACCATTTCTATTTATAGAAACTAAAGACTTACAACAAGGCCCGATGGTCGAGTCACTAACGCTCTGGTTTTCGGTGACCCAAGGTTCGAGAGCCGGTGAGGCCATAGTAGTCATAGTTGTAGTTGTAGATTTAATCATAGATGTTTCTAAAGAAATTGTTACATTTTCATTTCACAAATTTATTTAGCTAGTGCCAATGTAGAAGTAGGGGGCCTGACGGTTGTGTGACTAGCGCTCTTGCTCTCGGTGCCACAAGTTTCGAATTCCAGTCCCGGTGGTACCAGGGATGATTGTAGTGATTCGGAATCCACTTTAAGTCGTAGGTGCCGGTTCAATATGACTGTTGGGCGTACGGCTGACAACCCTACCCCGTAAAACGAAAAACATCTTCTGTCTTGAAATCTGCCAGCACGCAGACGGTCTTGGCCCCCCATGGGGCTGTTGCGCCAATGAGGATGGACGGAAGGAAGAGAAGACTTACAAACGATATCAATCTTGAATTTAAAACATGAATATATGCTATCACATGTGAATAAAAAACCTCATTGATACACAGGTTCGCACAATGCCAATCTGACTACAAATTATTGTTTAAATTGATGGTGGTTTGGGTTTGTAGTCTCTATGGTCTTTTTTGCACACTTAATTGGCCCATTGGCCATTGGTTAATTAGACCGGGACTTATAGTTTAAAGTGAATTCCGAACCACCAACAAACCTCCATGATATCGCTAAGATTCCAGCTTGAAGCCCCAAAGGCCAGAGGGCTAACCAATTGGCTATGAGGCCGCTCAATTGGTGGTGGAGATATCATATTTAGTATTGAGCATAATCAATCCCCTCTGTCCTCAAACATTTCCACATCAAACAGAGGTATCTCTAAACACATAAGGGATCGGTGACCCACTGTATTAACTCACTAGTCTCCACGAATCTCGGGTTGACGTCACTAGTGCGTAAGTTATGATCGCTCGTTTAGAAAAAGAATGCCCATAATTAAGAATAAAGATCATGTGTACATTTGATTAAATTCCTTGTCTATCATACAGGATTTTTAAGGGCAGTTTCTTTCTTAATAAAATCTTTATTTGCGGATTTATATTAATAATAAAAACGTTAAGTTGGATTTGTGTACTTTAAAGTAAATTTGGAAACCGTAGAGATAATTATTGTTTAGAGAAAAGTAAAAAATTGAAGAGTGAAATAGTATCATCAATTCAAAAACCTTGAAATGCATCTAACATATCTTAAAAAATACAGCATAATTAGATATATGTACAAGAACTTAAATATGATTTTTAAGGGAAAGAAATATATATACGTAAAATTTATTATGAAGTTAGGTTTATTAAAAGATTCTGCCTTAAAGGTAAGAAAAGGAAATCTTCTATTTCTTCTAGTGACTCGAGCAGCCCGTGGTAAGCCAAGGATTTCTCGAGAATCTTCTTCCATTCCAATCTCTGTTTCGAGACAGTTTTCTAGCTAGTATCTCTCAAAACTTTACAATCTTTTAAAACTCACAATCGGTCCATCTCAACGTGGGCCTACCCCTAGTTCCAAAAGGTGTACATAGTAGAATATCCTAACTGCCATATACGAGGTCGTCAGATATGGCCGGCAAACCTCATACGTCCTACCTTGATGAATGTAATGATATCTGTCTATCTAAACAACCTACCACTGTGTCCAGAAAGTAAAACCAAAATTCAATTTAAAATTCCCGGGGCTTATAGAATTTCAATTTCTATTTTAGGTTGCTGGCACTGTCTTTGACATGTGTGAGAAATTTGACGTCAAAATATTCGTTAGTGTTTCAATTACGCTTGGCTTTGTGAGACACTAAAAATAGTTCCGGCGATTGTTGAAATGTCTGAATTAATTGAGCAAAGCACTTGCATTAAATTTTGTTTGCGGAAACTGTATAGAACGTTGCAGAAGGCCTGCGGTAAGCATTCCTATACCGGAAATAAATGTTTACAAGTGGTATTAAACAGTTCAAAGAAGGCAGAGAACGCGTTGAAGGCGAAGAACCCTCTGCTCGACCATCCACCTCAACCGACGAAGCTCACGTCCAAAACAATTAAAGACTTGGTGCTTGCAAATTGTCGATTTACAATTAGAGAGACCTTGCTGATGATTTGTAATTTCAAAATTCCATTTTAAAAGACGTTTAGTCCTCAAACGCGTCAAATCTTGATTGGTACAGAAAACACTGAATGCGCCAAATGACACTGCATTGATTCTTCGTGATTTTTTCGCCAAATATTAAACCCATATCGTTCCACAATCATCGTATTCACACCGTGCGACTTCTGGCTATTCCCTAAACTCAAAAGAGCACTCCCGGGACCCCGTTTTGAGTCGATTGAAGAGATTCAACGTGAATCGCTGCGCGCTTTAAAGGTCATCCCTGCCGATGACTTTTCAGCATGCTTTGAGGATTGGGGAAAAAGTTGGCATAAGTGCAGTGTGTCCGGAGGGGATTACTTTGAAGGCGATAAAATAAATTTGAAAGAATAAATAAAGAGTTTTTGAGAAAAAAATTGGTCTTACTTTTTGGGCACAGTAATGCATAATTCAAAATTATGTCGTTTCCTCCATAATCCATACTCATTTACAACGCCAAAGATATATCAAAAAGCCTTTCTTTCAAAGATGCACAACTGTTTGGTCTCAGATCCATGGGTTAGCACAAGTCTAATGATTGCTTTAGAAAAAGTAATACTGGCCTAAAAAATTAAAATAAAGTTGATTTTTGTAGCCTTCCAGAATAAAATAATAATTTTTACTTAAATTTTACATAAATTAGACGGTTTTTTTTTATTGGAAAAAATAAATATTGTGCTATAAAACCTTTTTTTTTTTTTAATATAGCTGGCAATACACAGACAATTAATCTTTATGCCGTAAGCAAGGACTGCACCAATGTTATCTATTTAACACTACCCAGGGGGAAAGTGTAGATTGAAGATATGCTACGGGTTTGAGTAAAACTACCCCTCATAATGCCCTACAATCATATTAGACCTGGGGCCTACGGTTTAAAGGTAATTCCGAAACACTACAAACATCCGTGGCACAGCCGGGACTCGAAACTGAAACCTGTGGTACAGAGCGCTAGCCACTCAGCCATCAGGCCCCGCAATTGTTTGGTTTGTCGCTCTACGGCCATTTTTTGCACTCTTTAGGCTAATTAGACCGGCAGCTGCAGTTTAACGTGGATTCCGAATCATTACCAAACATTCATGCCGCCGCCAGGATTCGAACATGAAGCCTGTGGTACCAATGACCAGAGCGATGGCCATCAGGCCGCCAAACCCCGCTATAAGACCTGATTTAATTTATTTATAGGATTTATGCAGCTCTTACTTAGAATGTCATCTGAAAAAGCAAATCTTGCAAATCTTTTTTTAAATGGAGAATGAATTTATGTCTTTACACCGAAATGGAATTCTTTCAAATAATCGCAGTGTAATAATTTTAATATGGAAACTTCATTAATATTTTAAGTCAATGATAAAAAATTTTGTAATGAAAAAAAAAATATATTTTACTTTTCATTAAAATCAAGTCGATCGTAAATAATTTTAAAAAATTAAACAAGAAAATTATGATAGTTAAGCCGCAAGAAACGGCAGTGAATAAAATAATTAATTACTCTCTATAAGAAGCTATTAAAATATGCATATTTAATGGCAAAAACCCATTAAGTATTTAATAAATATCACGCGCATAAAATGAATAATTTTCTAGAAGTGTGAAACATTGAAATCTTCCAGATTTTCTATTTAAGTTGAATTATAAACACTAACTGTAACTTAAACACTTATCACTTCACGTTAACAGCTCACTCCTTGCGCTACGTGCCACATTTTTAAGCAGTTGGAATGAAATTATAATGGGGGAAAAGTAATTTACGTAATTACGAAGACTGTGTTTTCCGTTATCTTGCAGAGCTACTGGAAATGTGCATAAATATTACGTGGAGTAATAACTGACGCAAATTGTAGCAACAAAGAGTTATGAGATGGGGTGAACAGAAAGATTAAAGTCTAATTGAAAATTTTGGAGAAAAAGTACCCCGTACCAAGAACCCCCAGACTGCATAAATTAATGGATAATTTTAATTTATATGAAAACCAGACGCATTCTAATGTAGCTCATGTATTATTTCTTGAAAGAAGTGCTTTCAGACGGTACAAGGGTTTTTAATCTCTTACTAAGCGTTTATCATAATAATCATTAATAAATAATAAATATTGGAGCAATGGTTATTTTTCTTCTCAACATTTTTAATACTGAAATATTTCTTTGTTTTTGCATTAGATAGATGAATTAAATTTAATCATAATAAGCAAATATTTTCCTGCTTTCACCTTCTTTTCAACTGTGAATTAGATCGAATTAAAATATTTTTAGCTACTTAGTATTTATTCTTCAATTCCTTTTATTAGCTCACACTCTCTCTATGTATACATCTTGTTCAAATTTTCAATCGCTTTTTTTTTCCACCAAGTTCTTTTTGAACTGTAAATTAGTTAATACAGTTTTTTCAAATATTAATTCATTCATTAAATTTAATTCATTAATTTTAGTTTTTTTAGATTTAAATTGCATATATCAACCAATAGATGGCACCAGATAAACTTAAAAAAAAAATGAATGAAAATTATTTATAAAGGATTTTCTGCATATAGTGAAAAAAAAGTAGGAATTGACTTAAAATTTTTTTTTTCTATTACTTGTTTTTTGATAACGAACAGGCTGGTTATGTTAAACATAGCTTCATTATAAAATTTAATAAACTGGTTTAACGAAAACGAACCAATAAAAAGTTTTTAAAAGCTGTCACTCATGAACAAAAATATAATCGATTATTAATTATCCATTGTAAATTATAATCGATTCATTCAAAAAGACTTTTAGTTAGTTTTTAGCCTTGGGCAACACTATGTCACCAGGAAAAGATGATAAAAGAATATTTTTGTTTCACCAATGGCTTATTAGAAACTTATTTATAAATTTTAACTGTCGCTTGAATATTAAACGGGTTAGAAGTGGAATACTTTTTCATTTTCATTTAGTTAGTTTCCGTTTCCTACTTTCAACTTCTTTTCGATTGTAAATAAAATTGAATCGAAAGATTTTTAGCTACTAGTGCATTTAGTTTTTGATAACTATAGCCTGGCAATATAGCTTCATTATAAAATTTAATAAACTTGTAATGTGAATACGAACTGATAGTGTGACATAATCGATTCATTCAAAAAGAATGTTAACCTTTAGCCTCGGGCAACAACCTATCAATAGGATAAACCTATCAAATGTCTTTTAACCTATCACTAGGATAATAGTATTCCTTTTGTTGTCCTGTTGTCCTTCCCTGTTGCTTGAATATTAAACGAGTTTAGAGAAAATCATTTACTTCTAATTTCGTTCATTTTCGTTTCCTGCTTTCAACTACTTTTCAACTGTAAATTAAACTAAAATCAAAACCTTTTTTCTTCAAATCATTTATTTGTTTATTTATTACTTTTTTTATACCTACAGGCTCGTAATATTACACATAGCTTCATTATAAAATTTAATAAACTGGTTTAACGAAACTGAACTAATAATGAAATTTTTAATAGCAGTCACTCATGAGCAAAAATAAAATCGATTCATTCCAAAAGACTTTTTCGCTAATTTTTAGCCTTGGACAGCAACATATCACCAAGATAAAAGCATTCTTCTTAATTCACCAGTGGATTATTAGAAACTTATTTATCTTCCCTGTTGCTTCAATATTAAAGGGACTTAGAGAGAGGCATTTGATTTCATTTCTTACTTTCATCTTTTTACAACTATAAATTAGACCCAATCGAAAAATTTTTAGCTACTAATGCATTTAACTTTTGATACCTCTAGGTTGGTAACATCGCTTTATTATGAATTTAATAAACTGGTTTAACAAAAACGAACTAATAATGTGACAAAATCATATAATCGATTCATCCAAAAAGATTCTTCGGTTAACTTTTAGCCTAGGGCTACAACATATTATCACGATAAAAGAATTCTTTTTGTTCCACGAGCAACTTATTTCCCCAGTGGCTTTATTAGAAACTTATTTATGAATCTCTCCCTTTTGTTTGAATATAAATGGGTTTAGAGGGAAGCATTTCATTTCATTTTAATTTTCATTTAGTTCGTTTTCGTTTCCTGCTTCCAACTTCTTTTCATCTATAAATTAAATTGAATCAGAAACTTTTTAGCTACTAATGCATTTAGTTTTTGATAACGAACATGCTGGTAATATTACACATAGATACGTTATAACATTTAATAAACTGGTTTAAAGAAAACGAACTAATAAATAAGTTTTTAAAAGAGGTCAATCATGGAAGAAAAAAAAACCGATTCATTCCCAAAGATTCTTTTCGTTAATTTTTAGCCTTGGGCTACAACATATCACCACGATAAAAGCATTCTCTTTAGTTCCCCAGTGACTTATTAGAAACTTATTTATCTTCCCTGTTGCTTAATATTAAATGGGTTTAGAGGGAGGCATTTCATTTAATTTCTTGATTTCAACTTCTTTACAAATGTAAACTAGATTGAATCATAAACTTTTTAGCTACTAGTGCATTTATTTTTTGGTACATACAAGCTAGTATGTTGCAAGCTAGTATTTGTTGTAAAATTTAATAAACTGGTTTAACAAAAACGAACTAATAATGTGACGAAATCATATAATCGATTCATTCCACAAAGACTCTCGCTAATTTTTAGCCTTGGGCATCAACCAATCACCAGGATAAAAGAATTCTTTTTGTTCCACCAGCGACTTATTTCACCAGTGGCTTTATTAGAAACTGATTTATGAATCTTCCCTGTTGCTTGAATATTAAACGGGTTTTAGAGGGAGGTATTTCATTTCATTTTGATTTTCATTTAGTTCATTTTCGTTTCTTGCTTTCAACTTCTTTTCATCTATAAATTAGATCGAATCAGAAACTTTTTAGCTATTAGTGCATTTATTTTTTGATAACGAACATGCTGGTAATATTACACATAGCTTCAATTTAAAATTTAATAAACTGGTTTAACGGAAACGAACTAATAATGAAATTTTTAATAGCAGTCACTCATGAACAAACATAGAATCGATTCATTCCACATGACTCTCGCTAATTTTTAGCCTTGGGCAACAACCAATCACCAGGATAAAAGCATTTTTTTTGTTCCACTATCGGCTTATTAGAAATTTATTTATCTTCCTTGTTGCTTGAATATTAAACGGGTTTAGAGAAAGGCATTTCATTTCAGTTCCTGCTTTTAACTTCTAATGTAAATTAGATTGAATCGAAATATGTTTTATCTATTAGTGCATTTATTTTTTTATACCTACAGGTTGGTAAAATTACGCGTAGTTTCTTTATAAATTTAAATAAACTAGTTTTAAGAAAACGAACTAATAATTAAATTTTTAAAGCGGTCAATTATGAACAAAAATTGAATCGCTTTATTCAAAAGACTCTTTGGTTGAATTTTTACCTTGGCCACCAACATATCGCCAGGATAAAAGCATTCTTTTTTGTTTCACCAGTGGCTTATTAAAAACTTATTTATGGATCTTTCGTGTTGCTTGAATATTAAACGGGTTTAGAGAGGGGAATTTCATTTCATTTTGATTTTCAATTCATTCGTTTTTATTTTCTGCTTTCAACTGTAAATCAGATTGAATCGAAAATGTTTTATCTACAAGTGAATTTATTTCTTGATAACCAACAGGCTGTTAATATTACACATAGCCAATTTAAAATTTAATACACTGATTTAACGAAAACGAACTAATAATGAAGTTTTTAAAAGCGGTCACTCAAGAACAAAAATATAATCGATTCACTCAAAAAGACTCTTTGGCTAACTTTTAGCCTTGGGTAAATGGAAAAAAAGGATAAAAGCATATATTTTTTGTTTTACCAATGGAACATATAATAAGCTGGTTTAATATTAACTAACTAATAATGTGACATAATCATATAATCGATTCATCCAAAAAGACTCTTCGGTTATATTTTGGCCTTCGGCAACAACCAAACACCAGGATAAAAACTTTCTTTTTCATTTACCAATGGCTTATTAGAAACTTATTTATGAATCTTCCCTGTTGCTTGAATAAAAAACGGATTTAGAGAGAAGCGTGTCATTTCAGCTCCTGTTTTCAACTTCTTTTCAACTGTACATTAGATGGAATAGAACATTTTTTTAGTTACTAGTGCATTTGTTTTATAATGCAGTAAATTATTTTATAAGGCAGTAAAATTACACATAGCTTCGTTATAAAATTTAATAAACTGGTTTAACGAAAACGAACTAATAAGTTATAATAAGGTATAATGAAATGTTTAACAGTGGTAATGAACAACATACATACATGAACGAACATGATATGGACACAATATCACACATGAACAAAAATAAAATCCATTCATTCAAAAAGACTCTTTAGTTAACTTTTAGCCTTGAAAACAAAATACCAACGGGATAAAAGCATTCTTTTTTATTTCACCAGTGACTTATCAGAAACTTATTTATGAATCTTTCCTGTTGCTTCAAAATTAAACGCGTTTAAAGAGAGGCATTTCATTTCATTTTCATTTAATTCGTTTTCGTTTCCTGCTTTCAACTATAAATTAGATTGAATCGAATTTTTTTAAAACTTCTAGTGCATTTAATTTTTGATACCTACAGGTTGATAAAAATTACACATATCTTCATTATGAAATGTAACTGAAACCAACTAATAATGAAACATAATGAAGTTTTTAAAGGTGGTCACTCATGACAAAAATAGAATCGATCCATCCAAAAAGACTGTTCGGTTAACTTGTAGCCTTGGGCAACAATATATTACCAGGATAAAAACATTCTTTTTGGTTCACCAGTGGCTTATTAGAAACTTATTTATCTTCCATGTTGCTTGAATATTAAACGGGTTTAGAAGGAGGCATTTCATTTCATTTCTTGCTTTCGTCTTTTTTACAACTGTAAATTAGATTCAATCGAAAATTTTTTAGCTACTAATGCATTTATTTTTTTGATACTTACAAGATGGTAACATTGCTTCATTATGAATTTAATAAACTGGTTTAACAAAAACGAACTAATAATGTGACAAAATCATATAATCGATTCATCCAAAAAGATTAACTTTTAACTTTTTTCGGTTAACTTTTAGCCTTGGGCAACAACCAATCATCAGGATAAAAACTTTCTTTTTGTTCCATCAGTGGCTTATTAGAAACTTATTTATGAATCTTCCCTGTTACTCGAATATAAAAAAGGTTTAGAGGGAAGCTATTCATTTCAGCTCCTGTTTTCAACTGCAAATTAGATTGAATCGAAACATTTTAATTACTAGTGCATTTATTTTTTGATGCTTACAGGCTGGTAATCTTACACATAGCTTCATTACAAAATTTAATAAACTTTAACGAAAACGAACTAATAATGAAGTTTTTAGAAGCAGTCACTCATGAACAAAAATATGATCGATTAATTTAAAAAGACTTTTCAGCTAACTTTTAGCCTTGGGCAACACCATATCACCGGGATAAAAACTTTCTTTTTGTTCCATCAGTGGCTTATTAGAAACTTATTTATGAATCTTTCCTGTTGCTTGAATATTAAACCAGTTTAGAGGGAAGCATTTCATTTTCATTTCGTTCGTTTTCTTTTCTTGCTTTCAACTTTTCAAGTGTAAATTAGATTGAATAGATAAACGTTTTAGCTACTAGTGCATTTATGTTTTGATACCTACAGGCTTTTAAATTTACACGTAGTTTTATTATAAAATTTAATAAACTGGTTTAACGAACTAATAATGAAGTTTTTAAAGCTGGTCCCTCATGAACAAAAATAGAAACAATTCTTTCAAAAAAACTCTTTGGGTTAACATTTAGCCTTGGGCAACAGCATATCACCATGATCAGTTTCACCAGCGGCTTATTAGAAACTTATTTATGAATCTTCCCTGTTGCTTGAATATTAAACTTGTTTAGAGGGTAGAATTTAATTTTCAGAACTATTTTTATTAAAGTGAGGGATTTGAGAATAAAAAAAAAATTGTTTAGATGGGGGGACAGGGAAGTAAGGACGCTACAATAACTCGAATAACATATCGCCAGCTGGTGCCAAAGAGCGACATTTAAACAGCAAATCGAATTCCGAGCACGTTGTGTCTTCTTCTTCTGGGTTTGGGCCAAAGTTGATGTTGCACCCCCAGTTTCTCGCGTTTTCAGTTATTGATTTCGAATTCATCTCCAGCATTAGGCTAGAACATTTAGCTTGTTTTTTTATTATTAAATATACGTGTTGACAAGAGAGAAGCGTTATAGAGGAAACTCACGAAAGCGTGAAAAATATCGTGGTACCCTCTTATTAAATTTCATCGTATTATACTCGGAAGCACTTTCAATCTAGATCAGAATGTGTTTATAAGAAGTTTATGGCACGGCAGGCTTTAGTGGAAAATTAAATTTATGTTCTACAAGTTGTGTTTTTATTACATAAAACTCCGTGCAGGGAAAATGAATGATTTTTATTCATTTATTTTGTGTTAACATTTGCTGCATTTACTGTAACACGGTTATACGGTTATTTAAAATGCTTTTGTAGCCGAGATTTTTCTTAAATGTGCTTTTAATTTTCATTACATAAATGAAATGTTAATAACATTTAAAATTTTAATTTAAATCGGACTTTTATTATAATAAACATACAATTAGTGGTCAAAGTGGTCAATTGATTTCATAGTGGTCAAAGCAGAAACTAAAACAAAATTTATTATTTTTTTATTCGGGTTAAGATTTTCAACACTTACTACATGTACAACTAATCATTGTTAAGCGATTTCAAATTCGAGGAACTCAGTAAATAATAAACAAAAACTAAAAAAAAATTAATTATAATTTAATTGTAATTTAATTATAATTTAATTTATATTTAAAATTACGAATTTATTAATGCAAACTTTTCGTAAAATTTATTTCAGCTTTTTTTTTGTATGAAAAATTAATAAATATAAAATCAAGCTATCAAATAATAAATGAAATTGTTTGTATGAAAATGTAATAAATATAATAGTTAAATTATGAAATAATAAATATAATTTTTTTGTATGAAAAAATAATAAATGAGACAATCTAACTATCATATAATAAATATTATAGTTATCAATATTCCACCAAATTTGTTTTAAGAATTGATATGAGACATTTATCTATGTCTTTCATAGTTATTTGTTATCATTTACATACCTAATACGATATTTTTTTATTCAACCAATAGAGAGTTTTTGCATACCGTACGTTAGTTACCATAGGACGTCCGTTAGCTTTTTCTTTTTCCTATGAGCATGCGCGCTAGGGAGAAAAAGCTAGCGGACGTCCTACGGTAACTAACGTATGGTATGCAAAAACTCTCTATTATTTTTTACGCATTACTATATTCTTTCTAATGCAGCTGGCAAACACAGACAGCTTGGTACGCATTACTATATTGTGTTATGAATATTTCATTCATAAATAAAATGGAAAGTTCATATTAAAATAATTCCATTTCATCAAATTAGTTAATAATTTCATTGCAATAATTTATTAAAAATGTTATTTATTCCACAAAAATTGCGTTTGTTTGCATTTCTTGACGTACAAAAACATTCCTAAGTTGGTTTATATTCACTCGTCAGTTACTGATTAGTTGTACAAAAATAAGACTGTTAAAAAAAAAATAAACATGCAAAGCTTAAACAGAGCAAAATTTTGCTCAAGCCTTTTGTGCCTGCGTTAAAACTCCATTTAATCCTTTACAAAAACACGATTTTACAGGGAACAGCCAGTGGACCTTCTACACAACCAATCCTGTCTATAGCGGGAAAAAATATACACATTCGCCCGAATGCGTAATCCTTTATAAAAACACAGAACTAAGAGGTTTTATCCATACACCATGCAAATATTTTTCGTTCAACTTAGTATCAGTGCTGTTGATCAGATTTTATAAAAGCTAACTGCAAAAATATTTTGTTTCAATTTTAAATTTTTGTAATAGTATTTTTGTATCGAAGAATTTCTTAAATGGGCTTTTAATTTTCATTACATAAGGAAATGTTAAGCCATAGTATTTTAAATTGTTTAAATTGGACTTTTATTATTATAAAACTACATAATTGTTAAAGAGAAGTCAAACTTAAAATTTATTTACTATTTTCGGTTAACTACTAAAGTTAAGAAATACTGAACAATAACATGAAACTTAAAACTCTCAATTGTAATTTTTTGGTGTCTGTCAAATTTTTAATTTACATTCTAATTTTAAACTTTTGTAATGGTATTTTTGTATCGAATATTTTTCTTAAATGTGCTTTTAATTTTCATTACATAAAGGAAATGTTAATCCATAATATTTTTAATTGTTTAAATTGGACTTTTATTATGATAAAACTACATAATTGTTAAAGAGAAGTCAAACTCAGAATTAATTTTTTTATTTTCAGTTACTAAATTTTTAACATGAAACTTAAAACTCTCAACAATTGTAATTATTTGGTGTCTGTCAAATTTTTAATTTACATTCTAATTTTAAACTTTTGTAATGGTATTTTTGTATCGAATATTTTTCTTAAATGTGCTTTTAATTTTTAATACATAAAGGAAATGTTAATTCATAACATTTTACATTGCGATTTAAATCGAAATTTCATTATGATGAAACTTCATAGTGCTCAAAGAGAAACCGAAAGCAAAATAAATTTTTTATTTTCAGTCGCTGAAGCTTAAGAAATACTGAAGAATATCATGAAATTAGGTTTCATGATATTGTTTAGTAGCGCAATTATTTTGGTGACTATCAAATTTCTAATTTACATTCTATTACCTATAACAATAATGTATTTCTATTGGTTTACTTTTATATAAATTACTTGAGATTTATATATTTAAGTACATACAATAAATTGAAAGTTTTCCGATTAGTCCCTATTGTTTTCTATTATCCTCAAATAATTCCGCTAAGAACATTTAGGGGAATTATTTGAGGATAATAGAAAACAAAAATAACATCCGCTAAATACAATTTGCATTTTTAATTCGGTATTAAGATTTTTAGGTTCTTTTTATTTCTCAACTTTTATTGCTGTATTGCAATACCTACCTATTGCAGTTGATGAAACCTGAGAGGTTTTTTTTCTCTTTCAAAGACAATAAAAAGCTGAAGAATAATTGCATGAAAAATGGATCAAGATTCTCCTGACTTATCCATCATCTGTACCAACAGCCTCCAGGTATATACATAAAAAAATCCACAAAAGAACATTTTCTCAATTTTAAGGAAAATTGTATTTTAATTCGGTATTAAAATTATTTTTTTTTACTTCTAGTCTTTTATTGTTGTGTTTCGATACCTACCTATTGTGGTTGATAAAACATAGAAATTGTTTTTTTATTAGTGGAATTATTATGTACCTCAAATAATTCCACTAAGAACATTTTCCCAATTATAAGTACAATTGCATTTTAATTCGATAATACATTTTTAGGTTTCTTTTTATTCTACCTAAAACCTGGTAGTTGTTTTTTCTCTTTCAAAGACAATAATAAAGTTGAAAAATAATTACATGAAAAATGGATCAAAATTCTCCTAGCTTATTCACTATCCGTACCAACAGTCAGGTATGCACATCAAATAATTCCACTAATGATATTTTCCCAATCATAAATACATTTGAATTTGAATTTGAAATTAAGAATTTTAGGTTTCTTCTTATTTCTAGCTTTTTATTACTGTGTTTGATACACAACAATAAAAAGTGAGAAATAAAAAGAAAACTATTGTAGTTGCCTATACCTCCCTACTGTAGTTGATAAAACGTGGAAGTTGATTTTATTTCTTTCAAAGACAATAAGAAAGCTGAAGAATAATTACATGAAAAATGGATCAAGATTCTCGTGGCTTATCCATCATCTGTACCAACAGCCTCCAGGTACGTACCTCAAAAAACTCCACCAAGAACACTTTTTCCCAAACTTTGGAGAAATGTCGATGGATGTTCTCGCGCAGATAACGGTCATAAGGTGTATTTTGAGAGATCTCTGGCATGTCAGTTCCATCTCTCTTCAAACCCTGGGGCGTATGCTTTTACCGTTTTCCCTTTCCTCCATCTCTCCTTATTTATTTATTTTTTTCTTCTCTCTCCTTTACTTCGAGGGGGGAGAGGGGGAGAATTGAGAAAGGTCAGATGTCTTGCGCTGGTCATCCGGCTAATTTCTGGACGGGGAGGAAATTCCTGTTAAGATGGGCAGGAACCTCGGATCTGATGTCCTCTGGTCAGCAGATCGTGTGAATCGGTGTCATCGGACTAAAGTGATAACTCATCCCCCTACTGTCATCCCCCTGCTGATGAGTCAAGCACTTTTTTTTTCTTTCTTTGTGGTAGGCGGTTTTTTTTTTTTAGGGTTTAATGAATTGGAAACACACTTTTCATGGAAAATTCAATATTTCAAAAAACATCTTTTGTCTTGATGTCGTCAGTGGCCTAGAAATTTCCCCTATGTAAAAATTATAGAGACTCCCCCAAGTAAAAATTGTAGAGATTTCCCCTAAGTAAAAATCGTAGAGATTTCCTCTAATTAAAAATTGTATAAATTTTCCCTAAGTAAAAGTTGCAGCGATTTCCCCTAAGTAAAAATTGTAGAGATATTTCCTAAAATTGTAGAGATTTCCCCTAAGAAAAATTGTGGCGATTTCCCTAAGTAAAAATTGTAGAGATTTCCCCTAAGTAAAAATTATAGATTTCCCTTGGATAAAATTCTTAAATGGACATGAAAAGTTATAAAACCCTTGTAGAGATGATCCTTGAATTTATTTTAAAACCTTTTTCAATCAAGCATACAAAAGACAAACAATTTATTGGTATTTTGATTTATATTTATGTAATTTTTTATTTATGTTTATAATTAATTAGAAGCAATTAATTATCATAATAACTTGTAATGAAAATGATGCAAATGAAAACGACGGTAGTTTCTATAAAACATCTAAATTCTAAAATATTTATAAGCCTTTCTGATATGCTTTAAATATCAAAACTAATAAAATTTTATTTATCTTTGACAAATTTAATTGAACAAATTGCAAAAGACATTATTCTAGCCTTTATCTATTACTATTCATTTTAGAAACATTGATATATACATTATTGAATTAAACATTGTATTAAACATGTATGAAACATTGATGTATAACTAATACATATTGGTTAGAATATTTTGAGCTTTTGTCAATAAATTAAAAAATTTCTTTTAATAAAAATTGACGATAAGGTGAAATACCATTTATAAATAGGTCTATCGACTTTCATGTTTAAATTCGTAGACTGAGAAATGGATTCTGTTCTAGTTAAATTATTTTCACACAATACTAGAAAAGTAATTTTTTTTATAGATTGCTTCATTTGGTTTATGTTTGCAATGATAGCAAGTTTACTGTAAACAATCCAAAACTAATAATAATAAACCAAAAAATGAAATGCAGGGTTATTCAAAATGTAGCAGGTTTAAAATATTTATTTTCAATGAAGGGGGCAATGATGGTCCACATATTGCACGTCAATGGATAGAGAAAAATTCAAAGTTTTCTTATGAATTCACCATGAGCACCATTTGTTATGAGACAAACATATAATTGATACACTTGCTCCTTCCTTTTGGATAGCTTTGTAGTTTTTTTTTTCAATTCCTTCTATTAGCTCACACTCTCCCTATATATATCTTGTTCAAGTTTTCAATCGTTCATAAAATACTTTTCATTCCTCCACTCGAGTTCAAATACATTTTTTGAAACTTATAGTGGATGACACTGGACGTTAATACAGTTTTTTTAAATATTAATTCAGTAATTAAATTTAGTTAATTAATTTTAGGTTTTTTTAGATTGAAGTTGCATGTATCTACCAATAGATGGTAAATCTACCAATAGATAAACTTAAAAGTAATGAATGAAAATTATTTATAAAGGACTTTCTGCAATAGAGTAAAAAAAAAAGTAGGAATTGACTTAAAAAAATTTTTTTTATTACCTGTTAATTTTTAATTTTTAAAAAAAATTTGGAGTATTTCTACTCCTAATCAACTTATATCTCTCATGTCAACTGTCTTACATCAGCACAAACAGAGCTATTCCTTACCAAGTTGTAATACAGGGTTATTCAAAGTGGAGGATCAGGTGCACCCATTCGGCGTTTGTCGCATAACAAATGATGTGCAGGTTGAATACATAGAATAACTTTGAATTTTCCTCTATCCAACTGACATGCAATATGTGGTCCATTTTTACCCCTTTCATATATATATATTAAGTGTATGTGCTGACAAAAAATCAAAGTATTTTTTAAATAATGCGCATAATTTTTTAATTAGAATTAAATGTGAACTATATGATTGTATTTGTTTCGTAATATATCGGGAAAGTCTGGTTGGATGTCTTCTGGGAAAGCAATTCGAAGGTAACTCCCATTAATTTCTGTACTTCGTTTTAATTGTTGTCATGCCAGGAAACGCTACCAATCTAATAATAATAATACAATTCCAAATCCCAGAATCCAAAAATAATAAGAAAAATACAAAATGAAATAGAGGGTTATTCAAAATGAAGGAGCAAAATTAAAATTTTTATTTTCAATGTTGACGCCACACATTACACATCAATGGATGGAGGAAAGTTCAGAGTTACGTTAGGCATTCAACGTGCCCCTGCTCCTTCATTTTAAATTACCATATAGTTCTTATTTTAAATTTAAAATTTTATTTTTTAATTTTTTAAATTTGGAATACACCATTGGTCCTAACCAACATACATCTCTCATCTCAACTGTTTTACATAGCATAAACAGTATTTTCTTTCTTACTAAGTTATTATACAAGGTTATTCATACTGAAGGATCAGGTGCACCAATTCGACGTTTGTTGCACGTTGAATGTATAAAATATGTTCGAATTTTCCCCTATCCATTGATGTGTAATATGCGGCATCACCGTTGCACCGTTCATTGTAAATAGAAATTTACATTTTGCTCCTTCATTTTGAATAACCCTGTATTTTATTATTAAAACTAATGGAGGAGGTTTTTTTTTATTATGTTTTTTTTACTCTTTTATAATTTTTTATAAAAGGAAATATTTGTTTAAAGTGATTTTAAGACGTTATTTGATCGAATTAGGTTTAAGGAATTTAATTAATGTAAACAGTAAATTGCAATTAGTTGAATTATATAATTTATATGCATTATTATGTTAAATATTCGTTGAAAAGCATAGTATCTTTGTTAACAACAATTCATAACATTAAGAATGATAAATCATTAAAATATTGTAATGGAATAAGGTATTTGCTAACAACAATTCGTAGTATTAAGAATGATAAATCAATAAAATATTCTAATCGATTAAGATCTTTGTTAACAACAATTCATAACATTAAGAATGATAAATCAATAAAATATTGTAATGAAATACGATCTTTGTTAACAACAATTGATAAATTAATAAAATATTGTAATGGAATAAGATCTTTGTTAACAACAATTGATAAATTAATAAAATATTGTAATGGAATACGATCTTTGTTAACAACAATGATAAATTAATAAAATATTGTAATGGAATACGATCTTTGTTAACAACAATTGATAAATTAATAAAATATTGTAATGGAATAAGATCTTTGTTAACAACAATTGATAAATTAATAAAATATTGTAATGAAATACGATCTTTGTTAACAACAATTGATAAATTAATAAAATATTGTAATGGAATAAGATCTTTGTTAACAACAATTGATAAATTAATAAAATATTGTAATGGAATACGATCTTTGTTAACAACAATTGATAAATTAATAAAATATTGTAATGGAATACGATCTTTGTTAACAACAATTGATAAATTAATAAAATATTGTAATGGAATACGATCTTTGTTAACAACAATTGATAAATCAATAAAATATTGTAATGGAATAAGATCTTTGTTAACAACAATTGATAAATCAATAAAATATTTTAATGGAATAAGATCTTTGTGAACAACAATTAATAAATTAATAAAATATTGTAATGGAATAAGATCTATGTTAGCAACAATTCATAATACGAAGAATGCTAAATCGATAAAATACTGTAATCGAGAAGCTAAAAAAAAAAAAGAAGTTTCCGGGAATATATTAAAAAAGATGCAAGTTAGGTATTCTTTTTCATTTACTTAATCAGCCGTATAATTTAACATTCGAGCGAATTTCTCAATGACTTCACATTACGCAACGAGTCAGAACAAAAAGAGAGAAATCAAACGATATCCCAATAACTCCAGAATAAAGAACGAAGAACGAGCCAATTCTTCCGAAAAGAACAAACCCACAATTTTCGAATCAGCGTCAAATTCTCCACAGCGAAAAGTAGGGGAAATTTTTTTTTTCCCTTTCCGTAAGGGAGCATTTTTACAGAAATAAAATCATTAAAGCTAAAAATATCTCCTCAGCAAATAGCAGTAAGAATCCTAAGCTGAAAGCAAAAATGGATGTAGCGAAAAATCAATTAAACGATCGACATTTTTTTTTTTTCCCCTACTGCCTCACTTTTTTTTTTTATTTTTTTTTTTTTATTATTATTCCCTTTTATATCTTCTTTTCCCCCTCAACTTTATTAGAGCAGGATGCGAACATCTCATCCCGCACTTGAAATGACGTTTCACGGTCCAAAAGACGCGGTCGCTGATTGGATAGTTTTCTCTCGGTGAAAGAGGTGTACGAGGATCACGCGTGTTTAGATGTTTCCCTCCTGCTCTATAGATGAGCGAGTTGAAAAGGGGGAATATAAACGCAGAAGTAAGCTTGCTTTCTGCAAAGCTAATGGGAAAAAAGGATTGCAATGCCACCTGGGGAATGGACTAATTACAAAATATTGTAGTAGTTGGGGCCGTATGACTCATGTCCGTTGCATGTGGGTTTATAGCAGGGGATATTTACCTTTGTTTCCTCTACCAATACTTTTATCATTAAGTAAGAGTTTAAGTAGGAATTATATGTGCTTACGTGCAGTAAAAGCTTTTAGGGATTTTGTTTAGGGTTTTTTTATATAAAAGCTCTTTGAAAGTTATTTTTAATTTTAATGAATTTAATATTACGGGACAGTAAATAAAAAACGTGAGTTTGCTACGAAACAGTTAGGTAATTATTTAAAATTATCCCCATGAGAACGCCATTAAATGGAGACTTATGCATTAAGATTAAAAGTTAATCCAAATGTATTTCTTCAAATTAGGGATATTTAAAAGGAGGATTAAGATTATCATAAAAAAAGGACGGGACTATTAAGTATCTTTGTATATGTTGATGATTATATTTGAATGTTTTTTTTTAATATATATACTTTTCCTTTTTTTGTTGTTGTTATTTTAGCTCTTATTTTACCGTTGAAATTTAAAGAAATTT
Organism: Caerostris darwini; assembly: GCA_021605075.1. Taxonomy (NCBI): domain Eukaryota; kingdom Metazoa; phylum Arthropoda; class Arachnida; order Araneae; family Araneidae; genus Caerostris; species Caerostris darwini. The sequence goes on from BPLQ01010066.1 coordinate 109,684, forward strand.
TTTTTTTCAATTATTGGTATTAAAGTGATGTTATTGTTAAAAACAATTAGTTTAATAACTTATTATAAAATGCGTAACCTATTTTAAATATTAACCTATGTATATACCTATATATAAGTTAATATTTAAAATAGGTTACGCATAAAATATGTATTTTTATTAATTTGTTTCTTCAATTCCAGCTGAATTATCCAAAAAATTTGATGGGTTTATATGAATTTATTAATATTCCCTCTAGTGCTAGGTGCCACAGGTTTTAGTATCAAGTACCGGTGGTGCCATGAATGTTTACAGTGGTTTGGAATCCACTTTAAACCTTAAGTCCCTACCTAATATGGCTGTTGATCGTAGGGCTGACATCCCTACTTTTTAAAAAGAAACATCTCCTGTTTCGGAATCTGCCGACGGCCATGGTCCAACATGGACTGTATTGTAGGGTTTAGTTTGTCGCTCTATGGTCATCTTGTGCACACAAGGGCTACACAGACCGGGACCTACAATTTAACGTGGATTCCGAACCACTCACAAACATCCATGTCACCGCCTGGATTCGAATCTGAAGCTTGTGGTACAAATTCCAGAGAGTTAGTCATCAGGCTGCAAGGAATCTGCTAGTAGGCCGGCAGCCGTGGTCCAACAGGGACTGTAGTTGTTAATATTATGATAAAAACAGAAGTTTGACACTGAAAAATAAACTGAGTAATATGAATTCTTATAAAGTGATATAAAATTTTCCTTTTTTAACGTTTGAGACTTCTATAGAAAAATATTTTACAATTTTATGTGTAATATTTTTTAAAAAGGCTCTCCATTAAAAGTGTATACATCTCATCATTTTATATCTCACACAACGCATCTCTGATATCTTATCAAAAGATTGTTAATTCACCAAGATTTATAACTGCATAACGCTACAAACTTTCTTTAAATTAACTAAATTACAAGAGCTGAAGCATTATTTACACACAGTTCCCTTTTGTCGAAGAAGAAACAAAGCGTAGTGGAAAAATTATGAACATAAATTAATAGACACCTCGTACCTTTCAAAACTCAATTCTCTCCGCTCAGAAATCCGTGCGATGAGTAATTGCCCATCAAAGAGTAACAATAACCCTTCTGGGCATTGTCGCTCTGCGTCCACTTGAGAAGCGGGATTGTTCCTGGAGCCCTCCTAAATTAGCCCTCCCGAGAACTTAAGGGCTCTTTCGGACCTCCCTTCCCTAGTTAGTACACGTGGAAACAGCGCGTGATTCTTCCGGGGGAAGTCAAATATTTAAGATTCTTTAATTCTTCTCAAGTATTGTTTGGAAACTTGTAAAGTGCGAAGATTATTTGGGGAGCTCTCGATTTGTTTCCTCTTCACATTGTTTTCGAGTTTTAAAGGAGTATTTTTATGTTTGTGTGATATAGAATGGTGTCATTATTTCGAATGGACAAGTGTTAAGACAAGCGTATCATCAGAAAATACTTTCTTGTGATGTCATTTTTTTACTATAGGTTTAATTGTTGTTAATTATTTTAATTACAAACTAGAATTGCCGTTAACTTTAATTACATAACAGCTATGATTTTATAGAATTGAAAAAAAAAAAAAAACCTCTAAAAATATGTTCTTTATTTTTGTGGGAGATGTTTTGTAGATGATATTTAAAAAAATTCTTAATAATAAAATATCTGCTATAATTATTCCTCTCTATATGCTTATGTATTTTATTTAGAAATTTTAATAAATGCATTTAATAAGTTTTTGGTAGTTATATGATAATTGATCTAATTTGAATAATCATTTCTTTATTATGATTCAATATTTATTTTTTAATAATTTCATTGAGATATAATTTTTTTAAAAATATGATTAATAATGAAATGGTATTTATAATTATATGAAATGTATAATTAATTAATATGAAGTGGTAATTAATTATCAGTCGTAATTATTCTTTCTGTATACTGAAAATGTATCTAACTTAGAAATTTTAATAAATGCATTCAATTAGTTTTTGGCAGCTAAAATTGTTTGTTTAATTTATATAATTGTTTCTTTATTAATTTTTAATAATTGTTTTTTTATAATTTCATCAAGATATAATTTTTTTGAAATGTGATTAGTAACAAAATGGTAATTAATTATATGAAATTGATAAGTAATTAATATGGAATAGCAATTTATTATCAGCTGTAATTATTCTTTCGATATATTTAATGCATTTATTCAGAAATTTTAATAAACACTTTTAATAAGTTTTTGACAGTTATACAAGAATGGATCTAATTTGAACAATTGTTTCTTCATTGAGAATCAATATTTATTTTTTAATAATTTCATTAATATATAAATTTTTTTTGAAATATGATCAGTAATGAAATGACAATTAATTATATGAAATTGATAATTAATTCATATGAAATAGCAATTAATTATCAACTGTAATAATTATTCTTTTCATATACTTAATGTATTTTATTTAGAAATTTTAATAAATACATTCAATAATTTTTTTGCAGTTTGATAAGAATTTATCTAAGTTGAATAATTGTTTCTTTTTAGGATTAAATATTTATTTTTTTAATAATTCATTAAGATGTAAATTTTTTTGAAATATGATTGGTAATTAAATAGTAATTAATTATGAAATTGATAATTAATTGATATGAAATGAAAATTATTCTTTCCATATACTTTATTCTGAATATTATTATTTCATATAATTTATCTAATTAGAATAATTGTTTTTTTATTAAGATTCAATATTTATTTTTAATAACTTCCTTACGATATTTTTTTGAAATATGAATAGTAATGAAATATTAATTAGTTATATGGAATTGATATTAATTGATAGCTAATTAATCTGAAATGGCGGAATAATTAATTTTCAGCTCTAATTTTTCTTACTAAATACTTAATATTTTTATTTAAAAATTTTATTAAATGCATTCAATAATTCAATTCAATTCAAGTTTTGGATAATTATATAAAAATTTATCTAATTTGAACAATTGTTTCTTTGTTAAGATTCAAAATTTATTTTTTGTTAATGATTTCATTAAGATATACATTTTTTAAAAATATGATTAGTAATGAAATGTTAATTAATTATATAAAATTGATATTAATTGATAATTAATTAATATGAAATTAAAATTAATTATCAGTATTAATTTATTTTATTTAGAAATTTTAATAAATGCATTCATTAAGTTTTTGGCAGTTATATAAAAATTTATCTAATTTGAGCAATTGGTTTTTTTTTTTTATCAAGATTGAAAATTTATTTTTTTAATAATTTCATTAAGATATAAATAGATAATTATCAGTTATATAGTATAAAAATTTATCTATTTTGAAGAATTGTTTCCTTATTAAGACTCAAAATTTATTTTTTAAATAACTTCATTAAGATATTAATTTTTTTTTTGAAATAGGATAAGTAATGAAATGATAATTAATTAAAATAAAACAGCAATTAATTATTTTGCTTGTATAATGTCTTTTATTTCTGTTATAAAGGCTGATATATATCTTGATTCTTTGATGGAAAACAACTTGTCTGAGGGCAACTTTCACCATGTTACACACGTGACTTATATTTCTTATTGCAACAACCCCAAGATTTACTGTAAACAACAAAACAAATAACACGAACATAAATTCTACAATAAGAACACAGATCCAGTAGAGCACAGACGCAACTAGTATCAACTAGCCAACACACAAACCTGTCATTCCGAAATCGTAATTTTCTTCACCCACAACTTCACCAGCCATGGTCATTTACGACGAAGTGTAATTCTCACCCTCGTTTAGTCACAACGGACGTCTTTATGGGGGTCTTTCTAACGACTTCCAAGACTCAGTCCTTTTGAAGGTCCGCTTTAAAAAGGTAATCACAGAGCGAGTCATGGCCATTTCAGAAAATGTTCCCAAATTAATGTCTTGGCGGTATCAACAGAGGGCGTTTGTTGCAGCCGATGACATATTTATGTACGTCCCATTTTTACTAGATCCTTTATTGAGGAGATATTTATCTTAACTATAGGGTCCTTTAACCGAAGACATGCATTAAATCGTCTTCTAACGGTAATTTTAAAAATTGTCTGAAATTCGAATTTTTATCGTTTGGCAGTGCTGCTTTAATCGTAGAGCATAAATGAAATGCCGTTAACTGAAAATCACTTTAAATTGTATAATCTTCTTAATTATTGTTTTATTTAAATATTTTAGAAAAGAGTAAAAAAGAATATTTGTCTTAAACTTTTATTTAAAGTTTGACTTCCTGTACATTTATAAAAATCGAAATTTTAGTGATTCTTTATAATAAGAATATAAGTGAAATCATTCATTTGTTTATTCTTTTATCATTCATTCGTTTATTGTTATTTAGCCATCGTAAAACATCGTTCGTATATATGAAATATTTCTAAAGTAATTTTTTTTTTTAAATTGATATTATTTGCAAAACTAGAAAAAACCTAACTGCTTACACTTTATATGTAAAAGAAAGCTTGATATTTGAGTAGAAATGATTAAAAAAAACACAAATTTTTATTTGTATTACTAGAATAGGCTTGCTCTGTCACAGGTTTCAAGTTCAAATCTCGGTGGTGCCATGGATGTTTGTAGTGGTTAGGAATCCACTTATTACATTCCACTCCCTGTATTATATGACTATTAAAAGTAGGGCTGACAACCCTACCCAGTAAAAAGAAAACATCTCCTGTCTCAAAATCTGCCAGTAGGCAGACGACAATGGAGCTGTTGCGCCGTTGAAGAAGAAGAAAGATTTAGGCGGGCCAGTGACTGCCGCTCGGTGACGCAGGTTTCTGGTTCGATTCCCGGTGGTGCCATGTATGTTTGTAGTGGCTTGGGATCCACTTTAAACCGCAGATATTGGGCGTAAGGTTGACAACCTTACTTCTTAAAAAGAAAACGTCTCTCGTCTCGAAATCTACCAATAGGCAGATGGCCTTGGCCCACCATGGGGGTGTTACACCAATGATGATGATATTAGGATTGAAGGATTTATTGCACTTAAATATTTTATTATCTTTATTACTTATTACTTATTTCTTTTTATATCCTATGAATTACATAGGAAAAATATTCCAAGTAATTATTGATAATTAATTTTAAAAAATAAAAAGAGAATTATTTTGTATTAACCAATCATAATTCAAAGAAATGGTTTCCTTCATAAATTAATCTTAAAACCTGATTAGTGAAATGAAATATTACTATTAATTATTTCGATTTAAAAATATTTTACAATGCATCTTTCATATTTATTGTAATGGCAATCTTTTTTATTTCAAAATTTGTATAACTTTTTTTTTATATCAATTTAGTTTACTGTAATTTTAGTTGCAAATGTAAGTTTTCTGAAAAAGCAGCATTGTTTCCAGGAAGAACTATTATTACTAGAGTAGTCCCAAAAAAGATGTGAAAAGATTTGTTCCAACATGCGAAACTTTGCTTATCTCTTTTATACTGGCAAAAGTTGTTGAACACTAATAACAACTTCTACCGCTATTGCGGATTCGCTTCAACACTATCTGGAATGATAATGATAATGCTTAATTAAATTTACGTTAATTAAAAACCGGAAAATTAACTGAAAGGATTTTTAGATGCAGTGGAGTTGCAGATAAAAGCAAAGATATTATTTCTGGCTCATAAATATAAATAGTCAACAGAACTTAAGTTGAACTTAACACATCTGTTTTAGAAAAAGATATCTTTATAACAATTATTTTAACATGAAATCCGTAGTTATTGTAAAATTAAACAAGATATATTATAAAATAGTTATGTTTTTAACTATAGTCATAACTCTATTTAAAATGGAAAAAGTTAAAAATTTTCATGATATGATTTACAGAAGTATGAGGCAATTAAAATATTTTAATTATTATTATTATTATTATTTTTTTTTTTTTTTTTTTTTGGAAAGGAAAATTTTTTCTCATCTGAAGTTTGTATTCAAACTTTTGGAACAATCAATATTAAATTATATTTCCCATCGACTCCCTTTCTGATCGAAAACTTATTTTTCTTTTATGTAAATGTAATGGGACCTGATGGCCAATTTTTTTTTTTTATTCTATGCCTGTCTGAGACATTTCGGTCATTAGTCAACGAGCAGTCCAATACAGTAAAGAACGACAAAAACAGTCGCTATATGCATTGACAGTAACACAAAATGGGATACAGTTAAGGACAGTAGGGAATATGATGAGGTTCTCTCCAGTCGTGGGCACGTCATAGTCGCAAAGGGGGCAGATAACTGTAGCAGCCAGACCTATTCTATACGTTACTTTGTAAGTTAATCATGGTCCTGGTGGTTAAGAGGCTAGTCGGTGCCGCAGACTTCGGGCTCGAATCCCGGAGATGTCACGGATGTTTTTATGGGGAGAAGTCTGACTGGGTTCTGAACAACACTCTACGAAGACCGACTGCCTACTGGCAGACACGTTTTCATTTTACGGGGTAGGTTGTCAGTCCTACGATCAACGCTCTACAGTCATATTGGTCTGATACCTACGGTTTAAAGTGTATTCCGAACCACTACACAAGTCCATGGAAACACCGGGACTCGAATCCGAAAAACCTGTGGCACCCAGCGGCAGAGCGCTAAGTATATATGATTGCTTATATAAAATTATTTATAACTAAAAATGCTCTGTATGGATACTTTGATTGTGTATTTCATGTTTTTGATTGTGCTAAATTGATTGTGCAAAACATTTGATTGTGCTTTGATTGCATCTTTCCATGAAACACATTTTACATACCTGTGGCACCCAGCGGCAGAGCGCTAAGTATATATGATTGCTTATATAAAATTATTTATAACTAAAAATGCTCTGTATGGATACTTTGATTGTGTATTTCATGTTTTTGATTGTGCTAAATTGATTGTGCAAAACATTTGATTGTGCTTTGATTGCATCTTTCCATGAAACACATTTTTACATACCTGTGGCACCCAGCGGTAGAGCGCTAAGTATATATGATTGCTTATATAAAATTATTTATAACTAAAAATGCTCTGTATGGATACTTTGATTGTGTATTTCATGTTTTTGATTGTGCTAAATTGATTGTGCAAAACATTTGATTGTGCTTTGATTGCATCTTTCCATGAAACACATTTTACATACCTGTGGCACCCAGCGGCAGAGCGCTAAGTATATATGATTGCTTATATAAAATTATTTATAACTAAAAATGCTCTGTATGGATACATTTGATTGATTGTATTTCCATGAAACACATTTTTTTGGCACCCAGCGGCAGAGCGCTAAGTATATATGATTTGTGCTAAATTGATTGTGCAAAACATTTGATTGTGCTTTGATTGTATCTTTCCATGAAACACATTTTACATACCTGTGGCACCCAGCGGCAGAGCGCTAAGTATATATGATTGCTTATATAAAATTATTTATAACTAAAAATGCCCTGTATGGATACTTTGAATATACGAACATATAAAAGAAGTATATGAAGTAAATTAAAAAATAAAATCTCTAAAAAAATTATTTATTCTTTTAAGACTTGTTGGAATTTATAAGCTTTACAACACGACACTAGGTGGCGCTGCTAGTGTTATGAAAACCGGTTTTCCTCCAGGACTCGAAGTTGAATTGTTATCTTTCAGATGAGCTGTTACTACTGGAGTGTTAAGATTAAACACTGTATATATATTATTAACTGTATGCAAATAAATTAAACTTCAAAAAATATCTGAATTAATTATTAAAGACTTCTCGTACCAGAAAGCTGCGGCTACTAAACAAAACTGAACCACCGAACGAAACAAACCAAGATAGTCGTAGTGACAAGATTCAACATTAAATAAAAAAAGAGACAAAATGATTCTAATTTTTATAATTAATTATTGACTAATTAATTAGTCTTAATTTATTCGAATGTAATAGCTGTAAGTGTTGGTCTTTCCTTCATGCATCTTTCCATGAAACACATTTTGAAATATTTTTATTATTTTAATAGAAAGCATTTTAAGAAAGACATAGCTAGATGAGATACATTTATACAGATTACGCCAGCGGCGTTTAACGCCAACATCCACCTAAACGGCGAAAAAGAAACGGTCCCTAATGAAAAAACAGTGAGAGAGTTGTCAACGAATTTCTCACAAACGGCGAGATGCATATGCTACATGAAGATGGATTTACCAGACGGGCATTTCTCAAAATCACTGGGCCAAGAGACATTCTGAAAATGCATGTCGGGGACTAAAATTAAAAATTTTCTGCATATGCACTCAAATGAGAAATTAGCCCGAAGGCGTAGGGGGTGATTATGCGTTTTTTTTTTCTCCAAGTTTGTTCTCTCCCATTCATCACACATAGAGCTCGGCACAAACCAATCGATTAAGCCCTTGCTCCTCATCTTAATTTATTCACATAAAAGGAAAAGTGCCCTTAATTAGTGCAGCTTTTAAAATAAACAAATTCTTTAAAGGAGCTTTCTTATTTAAATATTTCCTCATTAATCAAAAGCAACCCGTTTTCCTTAATTTAAGAACACGTTTCTTTTTTCTGTTATGAAAAATGTTTATAAATATGACGCTTGCAAAGCTCAACCGAACAGACATGATGGCATGTGTTTGAAGTCAAGATTTCAAAAGTGTTAATTGGAGAATCTTTCTACTTTTATGTTGAATTAAATATTTATTTCTGCTTTTGCCCATTTTAATGCACTTAAAGGAAATTTCATTTGTTGTTTCTTATTCCACTTAGCAGATAGCAACATCTAGAGCAAGTTCAAGAACCCGTGTGGCCTCATGGAAGGTGGGAAAGGGGAGGGCAGCTTCTGTTATGATGGATTGGTTTGGTTCGTCGCCCTACGGTGATTTTGTGCACACTTTAGGCTAATTAGATCGCGACCTACAGTTTAATATGGATTCTGAACCACTCACAAACATCCATGACACCTCCAGGATTAGAACCTGAAGCCTGTGATACCAATGGCCAGAACGCGAGTCAAGTGGCCATCAGGTCACTGTAATGAAGGAGCACCCGTAGGTAAAAGTTTGAAGTTTTCAGCCCTATGCCCAACAGTTATATTAGACCACTACTACTACACCACACCACTGTGCCTAAAGCTAAGTTGCCCTTTACAGTTTGGGAATGATATGGGTGAGAAGTCTGATCGGGCTGTGTGGCGAAACCTGTGGCACCGATCGTCAGAACGCTAGTCACTCGGCCATCAGACCCTCTGGTTTCACTTAAATACATATTAAAGGGCCCTTAAGCTATGAAAGCGATTGGTTTGACAGCTGCATGTTGCGTGATTGTATGGGTGACTTATTTACCATCTGGTTGCAACGATAGTTGTTAACATTTTTATATAATGATTTTTATATTTATTTGGGACCTGATGGCCGAGTGACTACTGCTCTGGCGATCGTTGCCACCGGTTACGGGTTCAAGTCCCAGCTGGGCTATGAATTTTTGTAGTGGTTTGGAATCCACTTTAAGCTTAGGTCTCGGTCTAATATGACTGTTAAACGTTATGCATAGAGCTGACCCGTAAAAAGCAATCTCCTGTCTCAAAATCTACCAGTAGACAGACGGCCTTCGCTGAACATAGGACTGTTGCGCCACTGATGATGACGATGATATTTATTTGATGATCTAAAGAAATATTCATATTGTTTAATTTATTTTCAGAATAAACTGTTGCTATATAGTATTAATTAATAAAAAGTGTTTAAGGCGAAAGTAATATTATAAAGAGAAACAAGTTGCTTTATAATTGTATTCTATACTCTATATAAGTGATATTATGCTAAAAACGAATTTAAAAAATTAGATCTTACTACAAGAGAGCAGAAATAAAAAAATATAATGTAAAAAAAAATGACAAATCATTGTTACGTTCTAACAAAGAAGACATTCTAATTTTATAAGGAGATTCAGTAAATGAACAGATATCTCAAACAATTTAGAACTTTGAATAATACTCACAATTTTTATGTCTCATAATGCTTTATCATTTACAAAAAAATATTTTTAAATATTTTTATAAACGTTTCTTTACGTCTTTCTTGTTTAATGAGTGCATTTCCAAAAGTGTTTTATGCATCGAGTTTATTTGAAAGAAGTGCTTTTCTTTCATGGGGTTCATTTCGGCAATAACAGGAAGTAATTCTACGTGAACTAATAAGAATTTTTATGACTACAAACCGGATTCGTTTATATGATTTAAAATTATTTTCTTTCTACTCTGCTTTCTCATAAAACCATCGTTATAAAAGTAAAGACAAAATAAAGTACTTCCCGCGATGTTCTGCCTACATACTAGCTTAAATAAGTAGTCCAATTCCCTCTCAGTATAAGATTACAGAAATAAAGTATAATATAAGAAAATAGTATATCATTGTCACGTTCAAGAAGAAGACATTATAGACATCTAAGTTTGCACATATGGCATATTGCAAACAATTTAGGACGCACATCACAATGACACAACCGCATATCGCAATGACTCATATCGCAAGAAATTTAGAGCTTTGAACGATACTCAAAATTTTTATGCTTAATCATTTACACAGAAATATTTTTAAATAATTTTAAATATTTTTGCAAACGTTTATTTTTTTTTTACGTCTTTCTTGTTTATGAGTGTATCTACAAAAGTGCTTTATGCATCAAGTTTACACATATCGTATATCATAATGATACAATCACATATCGCAAACAATTTAGAACTTTGAATAATACTCCTAATTTATGCTTTTTCATTTACACAAAATTTTTTTTAAATCATTTTAAATATTTTTTACAAATGCTTCTTTACGTCTTTCTAGTTTAAAGAATGTACTTCCAAAAGTGTTTTATGCATCAAGTTTGCACATATCGCAGATCGCAATGACATATATCGCATGTCCCGATGACATATCGCAAACAAACTTAATAATACTCACAATTTTGATGAACACTGTGAGTATTAATCATAAAACTTTGAATAATACTCACAATTTTTATGTCTGATAATGCTTAATCATTTAGACAAAAATATTTTGAAATCATTTAAAATATTTTTACAAATGTTTCTTTAAGTTTTTCTTGTTTATGAGTGTATTTCCAAAAATATTTCATGCATCAAGTTTGCAAATATGGCATATCGCAAGAAAATTAGAGATTTTAATAATACTCACAATTTTTATTTCATAAAGCTTAATAATTTACACATATTTTTAAATCATTGTACAGTAAATATTTTTACAGATGTTTTTTTACGTCTTTTTTTGCTTATGAGTGTATTCATAAAAGTGTTTTATGCATCAAGTTTGTTTCGGCGGAATGCTTTATTTCCAAGAAGAGCTTAATTTCGGCTATAACAGGAAGTAATTCCACGTGAACTCATAAGAGTAAATTTTTTATGACTACAAACCCGGACCTCATTTTTATGATTTAAAATTACTTTCCTTTCTCATAAAACCCTCGTTATGAAAGTAAAGACAAAATAAAACATTCCCCTATCTACATCCCAGCTTAAATGTGTACTCCAATTCCCACTCCAATAACAAGCGCAACTTTTGAACTTACCCTTGAAAAAAATAAAAAAGAACGAAAGATGAAATTCCTAAATATTGTAAACAATTCCCCCGTCGCACAGAGCGTAACTTTTCATTCCAAAAATATCCCCCCTTCCCAAAGCTTCCCTCTTCGCAGACTGAAATACAGGGATGTCCCCAAAAGTCCCCACATTACGTTCGAAGACAAAGTCGAGGGAGAGAGGGAGAAAAAAAAGTTAAAAGTAGTTCCGTTCCCGGTCAGAGTTTCGGCGGCCCGGGCTTTGTGCCAAAAATCGGCATTAAGGACTTGGGTCGTCGAACTCCTGAGCGGAATCAATGGCGTGTGCCGTTGGCATGGCAACGGGAAGAACACCGGGAGCAACGGCTACCTTTATAGTCGGCGCACCTAGCTGCTGATGTAGCACTTAGAGCAGGAAGAGGACTTTTACTGCTGATGGGGATTGCTTTGCTCCCCGCTCTTCCTGCGTTGGGGGGCCGCTTACAAATCTAGAACTGATACAGATAGGTCACAAATCTTTGGAAAATAAAGTTTGTTTATTGGTTTGCATTTTCATCCATTTGTTAGAGAAATATTTTATGATTTTATAAATACATGTAGAGAAAATACATGCATATTAATTCATTTTTTGATACCGCAAAAATATTTTTCTTGAATGTTCTTAATGTTAAATAAAATTTAAGAATTAATTTTAAGAATTCATTATAGGGGAAAAGTTGATCTTGTGTTTTGTGTAAATGATTAAACTAACATCTTGTAAAACTTTTCAAATAAGGAATTTCGACTGAGTCTGTACTGAATAAATAGAACTTTTGAACTTACTGTTACAATAAAATTTAAGCAGAAAATAAAGTAAATGCATTTAGATTTAATGTCATATTTTGAAATATTAATGTTATACATTTTTAGTCTCTGACTTCAGGTTTAAATATTATAATTTCATAATAAATTAGTATTATATCACATTAAATATGGCCTGATGGCTGAGTGGCTAGCTCTCTGGCACTCGCTATCACAGGTTTCGGATTCGAGTCCCGGCAGTGTCATGGATGTTGCAGTGGTTCGGAAACCACTTTAAATCGTAGTTGCCTGTCTAATATGATCGTAGAGCGGAGCGTTGTGGGGGTAGTGTTACTCGCGCCCGTAGCATATCTTCAAGCTACACGTACCCTCTGAGTAGTGCTAAATCAGTAACATCGGTGCACCCTTGCTTATGGCATATAGACAATGTCTGTTTATTGCTAGCTGCATTAGAAAAAAAAATATCACTTGAAATTCGCTATTTTTTATACTATTTTAATCTGTATAGTAAGAAATTTTTATTTGTATATAAAAAAAAATTATAAACAAAAATGGCTGATAATTAAGTAAATTTTAAGTTTGTTAAGTTTTCTTTTTAGTTTGCCAGGATTTCTTTTTCCAAATTTTAATTTCAATTTATAAAAAAAAGCACTTTTATAAATAATTTCTTAAAAAAAAAAAACTAAATTATTTAACTCACAGCATCCGTTAATGTAAGACTTCAGAAAGTATTTATGAAAAAGTTTAACCATGCAGTGTCATGCAATTTAATTGCTTTACTCTTTTTCGATGTTTATTTCATTTAAGAATTATGATTTCGATGTTTCGATGAGTTCTTTTTCGATGTTTATTTCATGCTATAAATTCCTAAAAGATTATTAGTTCCATAAGGATATTTACACGAAAACAGTGAAGTTGGGAAAAAAATACTTTTACAGCATAGTGAAAAAGTATAAATGTTAATGTAATTAAAAATAATAAGGCCCGACTTGTGCATCAATTTCAACGTGCCCCGCTGGTGAGACTTAAGACTGAGGTTCCACCCGCTGGCGGCATTGCTTATCATTAGGAAATTATGTTTCCTAATGATAATTTTCTATGAGCATGCGCGCTAGGGAGAAAAAGCTAACGGATGTCCTACGGTAGCGAACGTACGATATGCAAAAACTCTCTATTATTTCAAAAAATGAGGAGACTCGATAGCATTTGAAATGTTCAGCATCTTGCTTCGTCAGTTTGACTGTCTGGTGGAAGTTTTTCCAATTTTTCTCCCTTACTATATGCAAATGTGGGGTAGTTCTTCCTAAAAGTCCTCCCGGAAGGTACCGCCCTCCTTCTTCGGCGACTCGGAGAAGAAGTCCGACTTCTACCTACGGGTGCATCATTACAACAGAAGTTGCCCTCCTTTACCTCCATCCATCAGTAGACTACTTATGGGATGTCCGTCCCGCGCTATAGGAAACTGGGGAGGAGTCACGAAAATAATAAAAATTGATTTTGTTAAACAAAATTTTTTTCTTTCAATATTTATTAATTAAAATAAATTTATATATTTAATATAAATTTATGCATGTTTGTCTAATGAATAATTTATTCTAATTAAAATTCTCTATCATGAAATTGCTGCAAAAATTACTTTTTTTTTTAACCTTGACCGTCTTTTTGATATTCTTAAAAAAAACAAAAACAAAAAAAAAAACATCAGTACATCAGTCTATTGAGACCATCCTGAGTTAATGTTGTACTAAATTATTTATATTAATAATTTTCAAAATTTATAATTAAGCAGTAATTTTTATTTTTTCTTGTGCTAATTTTAAATTTAATAATCTAATCTGATAACAATAACCACATCATAAAATACACACATTATTAAATTGATTGATATATAATATTATGTTAACTGATGAATGAATTGATTGATTGATTAATAGATGTTTTATGATTAATTAATTGATAGTTAATTTAACGAATTAATTGATAATATTGCATTGTTATATGATACTACTATATTTAATGATACATAATATTGTCTGCTTCAAAATAAACACCAAATCAATAAGAAATTGAAAAAAAAAAAAAAAACTAATGAGGGGGCTGAAATTGGTGGAGTTTTAGCAATTAGCTGATGTCGTGCTCCAATTTCGTTGCATCGGTAGCAAATTGCTGAGTTCGGTGATGTTCAACATTACCTTTTCTAAGACAAATTAGCTACTGCGCGGAACCCACCCTCAGCTAATTATGAGGAAGGAAATGCAATTAAAAATTTCTGTATCCTTGCCCACAATCCAGGAAGAAGCTGGCATTCATTTTCGAAGCCCAAACTCTTGGTATCCATTTCTGAATTTGAAACTATTGGATGACACTGCTGGGGAAGAAATTGCACTGATGGAACTACTGTAACAACAAATTTTCACAACAATGGAAATACTGTAACAACAAATTTTCACAACAATGGAAATACTGTAACAACAAATTTTCACAACAATGGAAATACTGTAACAACAAATTTTCACAACAATGGAAATACTGTAACAACAAATTTTCACAACAACGGAAATACTGTAACAACAAATTTTCACAACAACGGAAATACTGTAACAACAAATTTTCACAACAATGGAAATACTGTAACAACAAATTTTCACAACAATGGAAATACTGTAACAACAAATTTTCACAACAATGGAAATACTGTAACAACAAATTTTCACAACAATGGAAATACTGTAACAACAAATTTTTCACAACAATGGAACTACTGTAACAACAAATTTTCACAACAATGGAAATACTGTAACAACAAATTTTCACAACAATGGAAATACTGTAACAACAAATTTTCACAACAATGGAAATACTGTAACAACAAATTTCACAACAATGGAAATACTGTAACAACAAATTTCCACAACAATGGAAATACTGTAACAACAAATTTTCACAACAATGGAAATACTGTAACAACAAATTTTCACAACAATGGAAATACTGTAACAACAAATTTTCACAACAACGGAAATACTGTAACAACAAATTTTCACAACAACGGAAATACTGTAACAACAAATTTTCACAACAACGGAAATACTGTAACAACAAATTTTCACAACAATGGAAATACTGTAACAACAAATTTTCACAACAACGGAAATACTGTAACAACAAATTTTCACAACAACGGAAATACTGTAACGACAAATTTTCACAACAATGGAAATACTGTAACGACAAATTTTCACAACAACGGAACTACTGTAACGACAAATTTTCACAACAATGGAAATACTGTAACGACAAATTTTCACAACAATGGAAATACTGTAACAACAAATTTTCACAACAATGGAAATACTGTAACAACAAATTTTCACAACAATGGAAATACTGTAACAACAAATTTTCACAACAATGGAAATACTGTAACAACAAATTTTCACAACAATGGAAATACTGTAACAACAAATTTTCACAACAATGGAAATACTGTAACAACAAATTTTCACAACAATGGAAATACTGTAACAACAAATTTTCACAACAATGGAATGCACGAGGATAGCCAACGAATGCTACTTCGTCCAGTACACAGGATTTAATACCCCCTACCAAATTATTTCCCTTGTTCTTTCAGGTTTTTCCTATTTGCCACATCAGGCGAAAAGTTTTTGATTGCTTTTGCTATCAAAAGATCCTTGCACATACCTTTCTCAATCATTAAAATAACGTTTCCCTTTTCGTTATAGTGACTGTTATTTTAATGATTATCTTTGTTATATTGATTATATTTATATTAGTTACCTTTATTATATTGGTTATTCAATTCCTTCTATTAGCTCACGATCTCCCTATATATATCTTGTTCAAATTTTCAATCGTTCATAAAATACTTTTTATTCCTCTACTCAGGTTCAAATACATTTTTTTTTGTTTGAACTTGTAGTGGATGACACTGGATGTTAGTACAGTTTTTTGCAAATATTAATTCATTCATTAAATTTAATTAATCAATTTTAGTTTTTTTCGATTTCAGTTGCATATATCTACCAATACTTAAATAAATGAATGAAAATTATTTATAAAGGACTTTCTTCAATAGAGTGAAAAAAAAGGAGGAATTGACTTAAAATTTTTTTTTATATTACTTGTTTTTTTATTAGTTATCGTTGTTATATTGGTTATTTTTCTATTCCGTTGTTATGTTGTTTATTGTTATATTAAGGTTGTTATAATGGTTATTGTTATATTAGTTACCGTTTTATATTAGTTATTGTTATTGTTACAGTTGTTATAGTGGTTATTATTATATTCGTTACCGTTTTTTATTGGTTGTTGTTATATTAGTTACCATGGCCTGATGGCCGAGTAGCTAGCGCTCTGGCACTCTGTACCACAGATATTGGGTTGTTTCGGGACGTTTGTAGTGGTTCGGAATCCACTTTAAACCGTAGGTCCCGGTCCTAATAAGATAGTAGAGCGTTGTGGGGATAGTGTTACTCGCGTCCGTAGCATATCTTCAAGTTACACGTCCTCCTTGGTAGTGCTAAATGAGTAACAGCGGTGCAGCCTTTGCTTACGGCATAAGGATTAACTGTATGTATTGCCAGCTGCATTAGAACAACAATATTGTTAGTTACCATTGTTATATTAGTTATTCTTATATTAGTTACATTGCTTTCTATTGGTTATTGTAACATTAGTTTACGTATATATTTGTTATTATTGTATTAGTTACCTTTGTTAAAATGGTTATTGTTATATTTGTTACTTTCCGTTGCTTAACTTTATTTCCATTTGATTTTAGAATTTTTTAATAATCTCTAGAATTCTGAAATTTTTATTAGGAAAAAAAAAAATTTTTATTTTACGCATGGGAAATCATAATATTTTCTATAGCCTAAGTTGCGAAAATTGGAAATAAATTCATACTTTTATAATTTATGAAAATAGTTTTTATTCAAAGTATCGAAAATTCGATAAATTATTATTAAATGTACAAATATCTCTTCAGCAAATATGAAATATTTGCATAAGATTTTTATACGTAAAATCATTTACGTCTATATTATTTTAACATTATAATATAATATAATATTATGTAAATTTAATAAAACATATAATAAATTAATAAAAATATTTTGGTGCTCATTTTTATGCTTTTTTGTACTCTTGAAAAATGTTAATAAAAATTTAGTATTGCCATTCATATGTAATATTGCATAAATATATTGTATAATAATTGTATAATATTATTTATTATTATATAATATGTATAAATTTATTAAAACATATAATAAGTTAATGAAAATATATTGGTGTGTATTTTTATGCGTATATTTGTCCTTGAAAAATGTTAATAAAAAGTTAACATTGTCATTTTAAAATAAATAAATGGATGCAATTATGATATATTAAAGGAAAGCTGTTTAAATTTTACCAAACAATTCATGATCAATAAATATGACAAATAATAAATGATGCGCAATTTAATTTAGATATTTATTTTTTGTCTGGGTTAATCTTTTATAATTACGTCCTATTTTTAGGTTGCAATAGGGAATTAATCCCTCAAAATTACCCAACTTAGATGGAAATTAATCGAATTGCTCCATGAATATTTATACTTCTAAAGAAATTTCATGCAAAAGGCAATCACAAGAGACCCAATACTACATTAATCAACTACTCAGAATGTTATTTCTTTCTTTATTGAAAAAGGATTTAGGGGGATGTTATTTATATTTTCGAAAATAAATTCCCTTTGCTACATTATTGGCTGGAAGTCCCTAGAGGTTCTCGCGTTTTATTTTATCAGCCATCCCTCAAACTTTTAAGCCACTGATAACAGACGGTGAGAAAAACAGTTTTTCTTCCAGTGCAGTTATTAATTCCGTTGTTTTATTGGTTATTGTTATATTAGTTACAATTGTTATTTTTTATTGTTATACCAGTTACCGTTGTTATATTAGTTATTGATAAAACAGGAAAACTTTCTCATTCCGTTATAGTGGTTATTTTTGGTTCGTTATGTTATATCCGTTCGTTTTTATTTTGGTTATTGTTATATGTTATTGTTTTTTCATGTTTATTGTTATATTAGTTACAATTGTTGTATTGATTGTTGTTACAGTGATCATTGTTATATTTACTGTTGTTATAGAGATCATTTATATTTATTGTTGTTATATAATAACAAAATTTAACAACGGTAACTATGTTAATGTTGTTATGGTTATTGTTATATTAGTTAACATTGTTATTTTTTATTATTATATCAGTTATCGTTGCTATATTGGTTATTATTATATAAGAAAAACTTTCTCATTATGTTATAGTGGTTATTGCTTTAATGATTATCGTTTTCATAGTATTGGTTATTGTTATATGTTATTGTTTTTTATCGTTATTGTTACATTAGTTGCCATTGTTATACTGATTGTTGTTACATTAGTTACCATTGTTATGTTTATTGTTGTTATATCGGTTATTGTTATATGTTATTGTTTTTTATGGTTATTGTTATATGTTATTTTTTTTATGGTTATTGTTATATTAGTTATCATTGTTATATTGGTTGTTGTTGTATTAGTTACCATTAGTTACCGTTGTTATATTGGTTGTTGTTGTATTAGTTACCATTAGTTACCGTTGTTATATTTTGTTATATTAGTTATCGTTGTTATATCGCTTATTATATCAGTTACCGTTGTTATATTTTGTTATATCAGTTACCGTTGTTTTATTGGCTAGTGTTGTATTAGTTACGTTCCGTTGATTAACTTTATTTTCATTTGATTTTAGAATTTTTTAAAAACCTTTAATTTTCAGCAATTTTTTATTACACAAAAATATATTATGCATGGAAAATCTAAGTAATGTTTTCAGTGGCCTGAAATTATGAAAATTGGAAATAACTTCATACTTTAGTAATTTATGGAAATAAATCGTATTCGAGAATCAGTTAAATTTTAATTAAATGTGCAAATATCCCTTCCACGAAACATTTGTCGAAGTTTTTATACGGAAAAATCATTTATGTCTACATTATTTAAATATTATTATATAATATATAAATTTATTAAAACATATAATAAATTAATGAAAATATATTGGTGTGTATTTTTATGCTTTTTTTAGTCCCGAAAAATGTTACTGAAAAGTTATTATTGCCCTTGTAAAAGAAATAAATGGATGCAGTTATGATAGATTAAAGGAAAGTTGTTTAAATTGAACCAAACAATTCATGGTTAATAAATAATTTCTTCTCCATTGGTACAACAGCCTCTTGGGGGGCCAAGGCCTTCTATATACTGGCAGATTTCTAGACAGGAAATTTTTTAATTTCTTTTTATGGGGTAGGGTTATCAGAAATATTTAATTGTAAATTATAGTTTCTCAACAAATAAACTAAAAAAAAAATATCGTATAAATATATACTCCACTCGTGCATCAGTGGTAACGTGTGCATCTGATGAGCATTAGGGCTGAGGTTCCATCTGCTGGCGGCTTTGTTGTAGACGCTGTTTCAAAAAGCGAGGAGATTCGGTATCTTTTGTGATATGCAGTATCATGCCTCTTGAGTCGGACTACCTGGTGGAAGTTTTTCGGGTTTCCACCCATACTATATGCAATGCGTAATAGTTTTCCTAAAAATCGCTCCTTGAAGGCACTTCCCTCCTTCTTGGGTGACACGGAACCAAGTCAGACTTCTACCTACGGGTGCTCATTCACAAAAGAAGTTTCCCACTCCTTTCCCCTTTTTCACAAGTAGACTACTCACGGGATGTCCATCCCGCACTGCTGGACCCATAGGGTTAGACACAACACATAATCGGAAATTTCTCATGAATCAGGGAGAAAATAATTATTATTAATCTTAAAATCGACCATAATTGAAACTTCCTCATCATCGTCAGTAGCGCAACAGCTCCATGGTGGGCCAAAGCCGACTGCCTACTGGCAAATTTCGAAACAAGAGAAGTTTTCTCTTTTTATGGGTAGGGTTGTCAATTCTACATTCCCCGCCAGTAACAAATATCCCTGCCATCACCAGGATTCGAATATGAAGCCTATTAAATCGAGATTTGGTTTGGTTTGTAACTCTATGGTCATTTTTTGCACACTTTGGGCTACTTAGACCGGGACCTACGGTTTAACGTATCCGAACCACTAAATATATCCATGGCACAGCCGGGATTCTAACCCGAAACCTGTGGCAGAGAGTGCTAGTCACTTGGCCATCAACGGTTGGCCAACGGTCCCCATAATTAAAACCTGTACTCCTGAATTCTTTTCCCATATTTTTTATTTGTTAGTAATTTTCAATTGATTTGAAAAAATAGTTCAAATTTATCTGTTCCATTGCGGCCCTTTTCATGTGACTTGTGCATCTCTTAAGAAACGCTCCCTCGGTTTGATAACCACTGTTGTAAGCAATTTTAAACGAAAATTCCCTTTTACTACTGCCCCTTTTCCTTTTTGAATCAATAGATTACTGGTGGGATGTCCGTCCCGCACTGCAGAACACTGAGTATCAGATACAACACAGAATTATAATAATCGTAAATTTCTTATGAATCAGGTAGAAAGTAATTATTATTAATCTTAAAATAATCATAATTAAAACCTCATCATCATCAGTGGCGCAACAGCAGCATGGTGGGCTAAAGCCGTCTGCCTACTGGCAGACTTCGAAATAGGGGATGTTTTTTCTTTTTACGGGGAGAGTTGTCAATCCTACGCCCAACGCTCTACAATCATATTCGACCGGGACCTACGATTTGAAATGGATTCCGAACCTCTACAAACATCCATGCCACAGCCAGGATTTGAACCTGAAGCCTATAAAATGGAGGTTTTGTTTGGTTTGTCGTTATGGCCATTAAAATCCACTACTTAGAACGGGAACTACGGTTTAAAGTGGATTCCGAACCTTTACAAACATCCGTAGCTCATCCGGGATTTGAACCCAAAACGTGTGACACCGAGCACTATTCACTTGGACAATTGGCACCATTATAAATCCTGTACTTCTGAAATCTTCTCCCATATTTTTATTTTTGTTATTAATTTTCAATTGATTTAAAATAGTTCACATTTATCAGTTCTATCGCGGCTCTTTTCATCTCACTTGTGCTTCCCCTCAAGAATCGCCACCCCTCGGTTTGAGAAACCCCTGTCGTAAGCAATTTTAAGCAAAAATTCCCTTTTACTGCAACCTCACCTTACTCATTTGAAATTCAGCAACTGTTTTTCCCTCTTTTTTCCCTCTCTCTTATCATACATTCAGATCAAACACCACATTATCATGGCTTTTTATGCGAACACAAGCAAACTACGATGGATACAACAACTACTGGAGGGAGGGCAAAAAAAAAGAAAAGTTCAACTGTACACTACCTCGACGGAGACACACAAAAACCAGAAAATAAGATTTCCAGACGTGCTCTGGAAGACGAAATTTCCGAACTGGGGGGTGGGTGGGGGCTTCAGCAGAAGAACTGTTTATTTATATGCGCTGGTGAACCGACGATAAGATTCCTCGGCAAAAACCAAGAATAAAACAGCAAGCGGCAGCATTGCCGACCATCGTTCTAAAAAATGTATGGTTGCATTCAATAAAACTTTACGAATGAAAAATAAGTATAGAGAACCGTTTTTTTTATTTTTTATTATTGTTATTTTTTCCCCTCCCGTTCAGCGGCAGATAATGCAAAAATCAATAGCAAAATAAAATTCATCTTTTAGTTTCTCGTGAAGCCCGAGGCATAAGGGTTCGTTGAAGTAAAACATAAGAAAAAAAAAAAAAAAAATAAGTAAAAAAAAGAATGGTAGCTTATTTGGTGTTTAGATAGATCTTCTGCAGTGTTGGAAGTTGGACTGTTTTTCTTGCCGTTTGTTATCTGTGGCTTAAAAGTTTGAGGGATGGCTGATAAAATAAAACGCGAGAACCTCTGGGGACTTGCAGCCAATAATGTAGCAAAGCGAATTTATTTTCGAAAATATAAATAATATCCCCCCTAAATCCTTTTTCAATAAAGAAAATAAATAACATTCTGAGTGGTTGATTAATGTAACATTGGGTCTCTTGTGAATGTCTTTTGCATAAATATTCATAGAGAAATTCAATTAATTTCCATCTAAGTAGGATACATTTGACAGCGGATTAATTCCCTATTTTAACATAAAAATAAGTCGTAATTATGAAAGATTAATACCCAGACAAAAAGTGAAACTTAAAACTAAATTATGCGTCATTTATATAAAAATTATATTGTCATATTTATTTATGGACTTGATGCCCAAATGATTAGCTCTTGGTGCCACAGGTTTCGGTTCGGGGCCATGGATATCTTTAGTGATTCGGAATCTATTAGTTGGTATTTTAGATAGATCTTCCGCAATGTTGAACTGAGCTGGAAGTTGGGCTGTTTTTCTTGCCGTTTGTTATCAGTGGCTTAAAAGTTTGAGGGATGGCTGATAAAATAAAACGCGAGAACCTCTGGGGAATTCCATCCAATAATGTAGCAAAGAGAATTTATTTTCGAAAATATAAATAACATTCTGAGTGGTTGATTAATGTAGCATTCGGTCTCGTGTGATTGCCTTTTGCATGAAATTTCTCTAGAAGTATAAATATTCATGGATCAATTCAATTCATTTCCATCTAAGTAGGATAATTTTGACAGCGGATTAATTCCCTATTTCAACATAAAAATATGCAGTAATTATGAAAGATTAACTCAGACAAAAAATAAAACTCAAAAACTAAATTATGTATGCTTTATATAAAACTTATATGTGTCATATTTATTGATGGACTTGATGGCCAAGTGACTGGCGCTCGGTGCCCCAGCTTTCGAGTTTTTGCCCCGGCGGTGACATGGATGTTTGCAGTGGCTCGGAATCCACTTTAAACCGTAAGCCGCGGTCTAATATGATTGTAGAGCATTGGGCTTAGGACTGATATCACATTAAAAATTACTATCAGAATCACTGATTAAATTAAAAACCAACAACAATATAATTTTCAAAAACTAATAATATAAAGAAACTTCTGAGTAGTTGATTAATGTAATCAACTCTCCAGAATCTTTGATCTCTCGTGATTGCATTTCGCATGAAATTTCTCTAGAAGTATAAATATTCATATTCCGATTCAATTAATTTCCATCTAAGTAGGATAACTCTGACTTCGGACTAATTCCCAATTTCCACATAAAAATATGGCACAATTATGAAAGATTAACTCAGATAAAAAGTAAAAGTCATAACAAAATTATGTATTATTTATATAAAAATTATATTTCTCACATTTATTGTGACTAATGGCCGAGTGACTGGCACTCGATGCCACAGGTTTCGGGTTGATTATATATGAACGGTATTGACGATATTGACGGTATATGAATTGAGTTCTAATAAAGTCATAGGTAACAACATATTTAATAGAGAATACATAGACCATATTTTAATAGATGCTATTTGATTGAAATTATTCTACAAATTCATATTTATTTAATTCCCCTAAGAATAGTAGACTAACCTAAGCTTTAATATCATTCTTCACATTTATAATGATATTATTTAAGTGAACGTTATTATTGAGCATCGCCGACGTGATACTATTAAGAGTCCCAAATAAGGACTGCACCATTTGTCATGCTGTAACTACAACACTCCCCACGCTAAGTAGGATTTTATTCCATTTATTCCAAATATAAAAATCGATACGCAAGTATAATCGCAGGGTTTTTTCAAATGTTTGTATCCTAACTCACAACATTTGGTAATGGATGGAGAAATACATAAACGTTATATAATTTGATTTGCATGTCACAAAATTTATCCATATTGTTGGTGAAGTCGCACTAAAGCTGAAAAACTTTAATGTATTTAATTCACTAAAGAACCAAATAGTTTTTTTTATAGTTTTTAATTTTGACAGAGGATTAATTCCTTATTTCAACATAAAAATATGGCGTAATTATGAAAGATTAACCCAGATAAAAAGTAAAACTCAAAACAAAATTATGTATTATTTATATAAAAATTATATTTGTCACATTTATTGATGTGACAAATTTAATATTTACCGAGTTACTGGCACTCGATGCCACAGGTTTCGGATTCTAGTACCAACGATGCCATGAATGTTTGTAATGGTTCGGAATCCATTGTGATTTAAATAGATCTTCTGCAGTGTTGGAAGTTGGATTGTTTTTCTGGCCGTTTGTTATCTGTTGCTTAAAAGTTTGAGGGATGGCTGATAAAATAAAACGCGAGAACTTCCAGGGACTTGCAGCCAATGATGTAGCAGAGCGAATTTATTTCGAAAATATAAATAATACCTATCCCCCCTAAATCCTTTTTCAATAAAGAACATTCTTGGTAGTTGATTAATGTCGCATTGGGTCCCTTGTGATTGTTTTTTGGAGAAATATTCATAGAGCAATTCAATTCATTTCCATCTAAGTAGGATAATTTTGACAGCGGATTAATTCCCTATTTCAACAGAAAAGTAGGACGTAATTATGAAATATTAACACACAGATGAAAGGTAAATTTCAAAACTAAATTATTTATATAAAAATTATATTTGTCATATTTATGGATGACCCTGATGACGAGTAACTTAAATGAAATGAATTTTTTTTTGCGGATAAAAGTCTAATTAAAGGAGGGAAAGTAAAAATTGAAAATTATATTTATTTTTATGCGAATTACAAAATGTTGAACAAACGCAAAGTCAGTGACGTTGCATACATTTTTTAGAGCTTTTTGAAAATTTTCAATAAACCCACTAAAGAACCAAATACTTTTCCACATGAAGGAAATGAATTATATAATTTTTTTGGAATTATAAATCTAATTAAAATATACTTATCTTCTATGCAAATTACAAACTGTTGCACAAACGCAACGTCAATAACGATGCAATACATTTTTACAGCTTTTCTGCATGTTGTTATAATAAAAAAAAAATTATCTTCATAAATTTTTCCTACTAGTAGAAAATTTTCACAAAACACACTAAAGAATTAAATATTTTTCCACTTGAATGAAATGAATTATGTTTATTTTTTGAAATTATAAGTCTAATTATAGCAGTACAATAAAAATGGAAAAATTTATTTATCTCTAATGCAAGTTACAAAATGTTGCACAAACGTAATGTTAATAATGATGCATAAATTTTTGGAGCCTTTTCTACATGTAGTTATCATTAAAAAATATATATATCTTCATAAATTTTTCAGATTGCTAGAAATCTTCGAAAATTTTCATTAAACCCATTAAAGTACCAAATAGTTTTCCACTTGAATGAAATGATTTATATTTATTTTTTGCAATTATAGGTCTATTTAAAGGAGGAAGAGTAAAAAGTAAAAATTGCATTTATTTTTTATGCAAATTACAAAATGTTGCACAACCGCACATCAGTGACGATGCATACATTTTTTAGAGCTTTTCTACATGTTGTTATAATAAAAAAAATATATCTTCATAAATTTTTCCTACTAGTAGAAAATTTTCACAAAACCCACAAAAGAACCAAATACTTCTCCAATTTAATAACCGTCTAAAAAGAATGATACATCAATGTAAAAAATTATCATATATATTAATCGTTTAATCCTATATATGTTGTTGTTGTTGTTTCTTATCCCACTTGGCTGGCCAAGCCCACGAGCCCATACGTACTCATGATTGAAGGGGAAGGAAGCAGTTTCTGTTGTGATGGAGCACCCGTAGGTAGAAGCCTGCCTTTGGCTCCGTGACGCTCTTACAGTCATAGGAGACTGGGCTTAAAGTGTATTCCGAACCACTACAAACATCCATGGCACCGCCGGGATTCGAACCCGAAACCTGTGGCACCGAGCGCCAGACACTCGGCCATTCAGGTCCCAAATTTGCCAACGGCACGCGGTGTTCCCAGGTGGTCACCCACCCAAGTACTGACCGCGCCCAATGATGCTTAACTTCGGTGATCTAACGAGAACCGGTATATTCAACATGGTACGGCCGTTGGCCAATCCTATATATATATATCATAATCAAAGAAGGCTCTCACGAAGTAAAAGAGAGAAGTAAAATATCAAAATATCAACGTTGAAATGATTGAAAAAGATCACACAAATAAAAATAAAAAATAGTTTATGTAATGCTGCTTTTTGCAACTTTACAATTAAATGGATTAAACTTTCAACATATATTTAATAATTTATAAGGTCCATCGACTTATATGCTCGGGACTGGATTCTTAACTTACAACAGAATGGTGATGTATGTACTCTTTACTGGAGGGCCAGAGATAACATATGTTGGTCGCAAGGACTTTTATAATGGTGCTCCTGGCTTTTTAAATTTTTATCCTTAGAATATTTAACTTGTTTTTAAAGACTTTTGCTGTTTTTGTTAAGAATGCCTGGTTTTTTTCTCTTTGCAATTTTGATTTGTTCATATGTTCTTTTTGTGTTTGTTTGTTTGTTGTTTCTTATCCCACTTGGCTGGCCAAGCCCACGAGCCCATATGGACTCATGATTGAAGGGGAAGGAAGCAGCTTCTGTTGTGATGGAGCACCCGTAGGTAGAAGCCTGACTTTTGTTCCGTGACGCTCTTACAGTTATAGAAGACCGGGACCTACGGCTTAAAGTGGATTCCGAACCACTACAAACATCCATGGCACCGCCGGGTTCTTTTTGTTTCTACGGTAAGTGACATTTGTATGAATTGAGTTCTAATAAAGCCATAAGTAACATCAATATATTTAATAGAGAATGTATAAAAAGTAGACTATATTTTAAAAGATAATATCTGATTGAAATTATTCTACAAATGCATATTTATCTAATTCCCCTAAAATTAGTAGACTAACCTAAGCTTTGGCACCATGTTTCTCATTTTTAATGATATGATTTGAGTGATTGTCTGGTTTTCCAGACATATAATAAACAATTTATAGATTCTTTAAATCTTTCTCATAATACTAAAATCTGGGTAACGGTAAATCTGCTATGGATTTGACATATCATTACAGAATCACATTATAACTTGTACTTAATCATTGAAAAGAAAATTTAAAACATTGAAAGAATAAAAATGATAAATAATGAAAATAAATAAAAGAATAAACAATGAAACGAATAAATGATAAATAAAAAGTTAAATTATAGTAAATTAAATATAAGTTAACCTTATACAATTCTTTCTTTCTTTTTCATGATTTGATTTTCATTAAACCTGTTTTTTTAATATATAATTTTTTTAATTGAATTACAATCAGAAAAATTTTTCACAAAATTTCTGTATATTTTCTTATATTCTAATTATTATATTATTATATTCTGATTATTATATATTCTAATTTAATTATTTTCTTATTTCTAATTATTTGTTCATTTCCTGAAATAATAATTTAATACAACACTAAAAATATTTTATATTATAACAGAAAAGACTTACATAAAATCTCTGATCAATACTTCAGCAATGATGAGCAAAGTACAAAATATTTCTAAACATTCTATAAAAAAAAACGAATTTTCGTTCATTAAAAGAATATTTGTGCAAAAGAAATCTCGTCCACAATTTCATTTACAAATATTTCATCTCGCGAAAAGCTGTTACTTTATTACTTTCTTCCGCTTTTTTTTCTTTTAGCCATTGTTTTGGGATTACATTATTATTTTCCTCGTCTATTTCATTTTTTGCCGTGGCGTCCTTTCAGATTGGATTCTCTCCTCCCTTTTCCTGACGCCCTGCATCCCTTAGGTATTTACTTTTCTGTCTTTGCACCGCCTTATCTTAACTTTCTTTACAAGAAATTCTTCTCATCCTCTTTTGTTAAATGCTGTTCCACAGTTGTGGATTTTTATTCCTTTTTTTTTTTTTCTTTTATTTCCAGCTTCAATGTCTCGAGAATGCAGTTTTGCAATTCCAACTTTCTGATGATAATAACTTTCATTTGTGTCTTAGAAATGAGATATGGCTCAAGGCAGCAGAAAAATGAAAAAAGAAAAATATTTAAAAGGAAACTGTTTATTTGTTTGATTTCAAATTACTTTAGAAAAAGAAATCAGTCTGAAAATTGAATGAAAATATTCGAGACTTACTTACTTGCAGTAAAATTTTTTTATTCTGAATTTTAACGTAAATGCAGTTTTGTAATTACAACTTTCTGATGATAATAACTTTAATTTATATCTTGGAAATGAGATATGGTTCAAGGCAGCGGAAAAATGAAAAAAGAAAATTATTTAAAAGGAAACTGTTTATTTGTTTGATTTCAAATTATTTTAGTAAAAGAAATCAGTCTGAGAATTCATTATGAAAACATTCTAGACTCATTTTCGTTGAATTTATTTATATTTATTATTATTATTATTATTATTATTATTAATTTTTTTCTGAAATTTAATGTAAATGCAGTTTTGTAATTACAGTTTTCTGATGATAATACCTTTCATTTGTGTCTCAGAAATGAGATATGGCTCAAGGCAGCAGAAAAATGAAAAAAGAAAATTATTTAAAAGGAACCTGCTTATTTGTTTGATTTCAAATTATTTTAGTAAAAGAAATCAGTATGAGAATTGAAGGAAAATATTCGAGACTTACTTATTTGTAGTGAATTTTTTTTTATTCTGAATTTTAACGTAAATGCAGTTTTGTAATTACAACTTTCTGATGATAATGACTTTCACTTATGTCTAAGAAATGAGGTATGACTCATAGCAGTAGAAAATTATTTAAAATGAAACTGTTTATGTGATTGATTTCAAATTATTTTAGTGGAAGAAATCTGTCTAAAAAATAAAATGAAAACATTCCAGATTTATTCTCATTGAAATTTTTTTATTCTGGAATTTAATGTAAATGCAGTTTTTGCAATTCTAACTTTCTGATGATAATAACTTTCATTTATGTCTAAGAAATGAGATATGGCTCAAGGCAGCAAAAAAATGAAAAAAGAAAATTATTTAAAAGGAAACTGTTTATTTTTTGATTTAAAATTATTTTAGTGGAAGAAATCAGCCTGAGAATTGAGTGAAATCATTCGAGACTTAACGAGACATTCATTATGTAAATCGTGTAATAGACAAAATGAATGTCTTAAATATTATCTTTAAAGAAATAAAATAATATAAATTTTTTCTTATTTATGAATTATGTTTAATAAATTTGAAAGATATATATGGTTTTTATATGGTAAGATAGATATGATTTATATGATAAAATATATAAATATGTATATAATTTATATGGTAAGATGTATATGGTTTATATGGTAAATAATATATGGTTTTTATCGGATTTAATAATTGTATAAAATTAAAAATAAAGTTGATATAAAAATTTTTATTATTGATTTTTTGAAAATTATGCAAAATTTAGATTTTTTTTTTTTTTTTTTTTTTTTTACGAATGGAAAATTTATTAAAATTCAATTTTTTTTTTTGCACAATGAAATGTTTCAGTTTTATTTAAAAAGTTGTAACAAAATAATAAAGTTAAAATATATGAAGCTATAAAATATTTTTAGTAAAAAAGTGTTTTATTTAATATTTACTTACAGGGCAAAAAAAAAAAACTTAGTAATATTTCTTAATTTGTTAGGCTTATAAAATACAATTTTATGAAACGTAATAAGCTATTTTCTGTAATCTACATATATTAGATAATTAAAATCTAGGCACAGCTCCATTATCAATCATCAGAAATTGTTGCTTAGAATTAGTAATTTGTATTGAAAAGGAGTGTTTTACAGGCAACATTAATTGTTGTTTAATCATTAACTTGGCTCTGTTCATTCAAGTTTAATTTTATGTTATTCTTCCTGTTCCACGCTAAATAGCGTGATAAAACTTTGTTCAAACTTTTCTCAAATAATTTCTGAAATCGATTCTGTAGTTTATGGAAGGCAAAAGCCTTGAGATATATATTATTTTAATTGTTAATGAATAAACTTTTAAAATAAATTCCAAAATAAAATAATGCATAGGTCAATTTAACTTTAGTTCAGTTATATTAAAATTGACACTAAAATTTGAAAAAGTGGGAAAATATAAAATTTATTAATTTTGTTTAATTTATTTACTAGATTATGTAAAAAAAGTTTCGACTCAATAATTTTACGACCCCTCTTATTGTATTCTCATAAAATAATTGTTTTTAATAATAAGCAACGTATAACGCGCGTCTGGTGGCTGAGTTACTAGCGCTTGGTGCTACAGGTTTTGGTTCGAGCCACCGGTGGTGCCATGGATGTTTGTAGTCGTTTGGAATCCACTTTAAACAGTACGTCCCGATCTATTATGACCATAGAGCGTTGGTCTGACCACCCTACCTCATAAAAAAGAAAACATTTCCAGTATCGAAATCTTCCTGTATGTAGACGGCCTTGGTCCACCATGGGGCTGTTGCGCAAAGGAAGAAGAAGCAATGTATAAAGATTACCTTCATAATTTCAAAGTGCTAAAGAAATGTTTGAATATACTGAAAGGGCCAATTATTTTGAATATTGTGAGATGTATTGTCATGCTCTCGTATTCTCCATCATGTTCATTATCAATATTGTCCAAGTGAAATTTAAGAGTTGTCTTTTATATGGTACTCAAATAAGAGACGATTTAACTCGAAGATCTTCGAACATAACATTAGACTTCCTCTCTTATTAATAGGTAACATTAACACACTCTATGAAAATAAATTAGTCATTTTTATCTCAATTTCTAATGACATAATTGAATCAAACTTCCAGTGTTAATTTTCTGTCATCGATTGTCTGTTTTGAATAAAGGATCATCTGATGCAACTATAAAAAAGTGTGGCTAAATATGTAATATAGCAGCAATCAATAACTTAAATACTTAAAATAATGTGTTTATTAGCCCAAAAAAATATTACTTTTTACTACAATCTTTTGTTTCTAGCGTGAAAATCTATGTTACGTGCACACAAATGATTGATGCATGCATTCGGAAATGTATATTGATCTCATGAACAACAACGATTCCAATGCTCAGTTGTGTTTGAAAACATACTCAGCTATCACGAAATATCAGATATCTGAAAACAATCCCGTAATCCACAGAGATCTTTCCTTTCCATTACAATATTTCTTCCATTTAGCACCAGAACTCGCAATTATCCAGATCGAAGGACGAAGCACTTATCATTGCTTGCGAAAACCCAATTAGCAAAATGTTAGCGTGAGTTAGCGTTTGCGTGATCTGCGTTAGGTGTAAGCCTGTGAAGGTTCCACCTCACATGACACGAGAAGTCACGTTGCCACACATGATGAAGAAAGACATTGTTAATTTTATCGTTTTCTGTTCATAACGGTTTGGAAGAGAGAAGGCGAGCCTCCTAACACAGAAAAGCATCGTTCCTCAGTAAGGCAGGAAGACAATGCATATGCTGAATTTCTCATTAGCGGAATCCTCGGCAAGCTGAGATTTTAATGTCTTAATTATCTCGGCTAAAATAGATTCGGTTTTAAGTACGTGTGCTTTTGTTGTGGAAGTTTTAGGGAAAATTTCTTCATTAAGATTAATGTTAAGTGAGAGAAAGAGAGCTACAGCGTGGGTGTTGTTGTTAAGTTTTAATTTCATTTTAAGAAAGGGGGTTGAGGTTCTACATATGAAAAGAAGTGAATTCAAAAATGAGAGAGAGAGATAATGCCCTGAAGATTCTCTTTCATCCTTTCCATTTAATTTAAAAAATGCATTCTGTGTGTGCTCTTTTTTTTTTTTTTGTTGGTATGCATTCATTCTCGTTTAGAAGCAATTATGTCTGGTAATTAAGCATTAAAAAATTAATTTTAATTCTTAACTGCACCGTTAAAGGCTTAACGAGGGTTATTATTTTTGTGTCTTTATTTAGAAGTGGAATTTAAATATTTAGCGACACGTTTAAATAAAATTCGTAGTAGTTATTATTAAATGTAATTCACGAAACATGTTCTGCTATTTTATTAAGATATTTAATGTCCGAATTTATTTTAAAAGAAAGTATAGTTAAAAAAGTAAAATTAAATGAATATAAAGAAAGTGTAATTAAAAAAGAAACAGAAGAAGAAAGAAAGTATAATTTTTTTTAAAAAAGAAAGCATAACTTCTTTTTCTTCTTCTTCTTATTATTTTTGAAAAAAAAAATTATACTTTTATAAAATTATACTTCTCTAATCTACTAAAAACACTATTAAAAGATCTTTTTATAGTGCTTTTAGTATATTAGAAAATTAAGTTTTGTGTTTTTTAACTTAAATTGACTATTTTAATGATAAATTTGAATTTGTTAAAAATTTGAACCGAAACCAGTGGCATCGAGTCACTCGACCATCAGGCCCATCAATAAATGGGACAAATATAATTTTTATATAAATAATACATAATTTAGCCTAGAGTTTTACTTTTTGTCTGGGTTAATCTTTCATAATTACGTTCTATTTTTTTTTTTTTTTTTAAATAGGGAATTAATCCGCTGTCAAAATTATCCTACTTAGATGGAAATTAATTGAATTGCTCTATGAATATTGATGCAAAAGACAATCACTAGAGACCCAATGCGACGTTAATCAACTACTCCACAATGTTCTTTATTGAAAAAGGAATTAGGGGAGGGGGGATTTTATTATTAATATTTTCGAAATAAATTCGCTTTGCTACATCATTGGCTGCAAGTCCCTAGAGGTTCTCGCGTTTTATTTTATCAGCCATCGCTCAAACTTTTAAGCCACAGGTAACAAACGGCAAGAAAAACAGTCCCAACTTCCAGCGCAGTCCAACACTGCAGGAGATCTATCTAAAACACAACGGATTCCGAACCACTACAAAAGTCCATGGCACCGCAGGTACTAGAATCCGAAACCTGTCGCATCGAGTGCCTGTCACTCGGTAAATATTAAATTTGTTACATCAATAAATGTGACAAATATAATTTTTATATAACTTTTTTATTATTTGTTTTGAGATTTACTTTTTATCTGCGTTAATCTTTCATAATTACGCCCTATTTTTATGTTGAAATAAGGAATTAATCCTCTGTCAAAATTAAAAACTATAAAAACAACTATTTGGTTTAGTGAGTTAAATACATTAAAGTCTTTCCGCATTTGTGTGACTTCAACAGCCATACGGATCAATTTTTTGACATGTAAATCTAATAATACAACGTTTATATATTTCTCCATCCATTAATGTTGTGAGCTAGGGTACAAACATTTCAGAAAAAAAAATGCGATTATACTTGCGTATCGATTTTTATATTTGGAATAAACGGAATAAAATCCTACTTAGCGTGGGGGGTTGTAGTTACACCATGATAAATGGTGCAGCCCCTATTTGGGACCAGTGGCCTCTTAATAGTATCACGTCGGCGATGCTTAAGGTGGGCGGGTTCTCTGCGGAGAATAGAGAAATTCAGGTGACCAAAACCTCCCCTTTCTAGTTCAATGACTTCGAACTATTGATCGGTGGAGGGCCGTTTCGTTTTATTTCAAATCGATAGAACATTTCAGCAGGCGTTTGGAATGGAGGTGGGGGGAGCTTTAACAGTTTACCTGGGTAAATGTGTTCTCAGGATCGAAATGCGAAGTTAATATCTTTTGGGAGGAGAATTAAGGGAAAGACGACGTTTGCCGAATGTTGGGAAGAAAAGCGATTTGTTTCTATAATGAGTTAAGGCCGCTTCTTTAATATTTGAGCAAGTTCGTTAGATTATTTCATTGATGAAGAATTTAGGAAGTATTTATCGTTTTGTTTTTTTCAAATTTAATAATATCAATATTAAAGAATTATAGAGGAAGCATAAATTATTTTAGCAGGAATAAAATTATAATTAAGCTAATAAAACTAGACTAACTACGCTTTCATAAAATACTAATAAAATCAAGAATAATAAAGAGAAGAGAGAATTTAATCTGCTAATGTTTAAAAATTTTAAATATAACACTTATTTACACAAATAAATTTGTTTCTTTTTTAAATAAAGTATTAATTAACGAAATAAATGTAGAATTCAAGAATAATTTAATAATAGGAATATTAAAGATTTATAACAAATATGAATTGTATTAGCAGAATTAAAACTATAACTAAGCTAATTAAATTAAAGTCATTAAACTTTCATAAGATACTATTCAAATCAAAAATTAGAATTAGAATAAAATAACAAAGGAAACTAGAATGAGGTAACAAAGGAAACTGGAATGAACAAAGGAAACTAGAATAAAATAATGAAGGAAATGAGAAAGAATTTAATTTACTAATGTTTTAAATTCAATAAATTTGTTTCTTTTTTAAATAAGGATTTATTTATCGGCATAAATATAGAATTCAGGAAGAATTTATGATGTTATTTTTTCTAATTTAATAATATGAATGTTAGGTAATAATGAATTAATAATAATAACATCTGATTAATAATTATATGTGAAATATGAATTAGAATAAAATAACAAAGGAAACCAGAATGAAATAACAAAGAAGATAATTAAGGAAATGAGAATTTAATCTACTAATATTTTAAAGTAATAAATATAACACTTACAGAAATAACTTTGTTTCTTTTTTAAATAAATAATTATTTATCGAAATAAATGCAGAATTCAGGACGAATTTATCATTTTTTTTTTCAAATTTAATAATATAAATATTAAAGAATTATAGAGGAAGCATAAATTATGTTAACAGAATTAAAATTCTAATTAAGCTTTCATAAAATGCTATTAAAATCAAGAATTAGTTAAGAAGATTAGAGAAGTTAATATCTTTTGGGGAGAAAATTAAGGAAAAGTCGACGTTTCGCAAATGTTTGGAAGAAAAGCGATTTGCTTTTGTAATGAGTTAAGGCTGCTTCTTTAATATTGCAGCAAGTTCGTTAGTTTATATCATTGATGTGGGATTCAAGAAGTATTGATCGTTTTGTTTTTTCAAGTTTAATAATGTCATTATTGAAGAATTATAGAGGAAGTACAAATTATATTAGCAAAATTAAAATTATAATAGAGATAATTAAATTAAACTAATTAAGCTACTATTCATAAAATACTATTCACAGTATATATGAAGCAATATTCATTTAATATATAGCTTAAGTATTATATGAATAGCTATAGTAATACATAATTAATACTGTAGCTATTACATTAACTACATATACTATATTTAATATAGTAGCTGTAGTATTTTAAGAAGTAGTATTCATAAAATACCATTAAAATCAAGAATAACAAAGGAAACTAGAAACAAATAGCAAAAGAAATAAGAAAGAAATTAATCTACAAATATTTTAAAATTGTAAAAATAGCACTTATTTACACAAATAAATTTGTTTCTTACTTAAATAAAAATTATTATTTCAAATTTAATGACATCAATATTAAAGAAATATTGAGGAAGTATAAATTATGTTAATAGAATTAAAATTATATTTAATCTAATTAAACTAAACTAATTACGCTTTCATAAAATATTATTAAAATCCAGAATTAGAATTAAAATGAAATAAAAAAAACTAAATGGGAAAGAATTTAATCTACTAATATTTTAAAATTTTAAAAACAACGCTTATTCCCACAAATAAATTCGCTTCTTTTTTAAATAAAGAATTATTTATTGAAATAAGTGTAAAATTCAGGAAGAATTTATCGTGTTATATTTATAAATTAATAATATGAATATTAAAGAATTATTGAGGAAATATAAATTATGTGAACAGAATTAAAATTATAATTAAGCTAATTAAACTAATCTAACTAAGCTTTTATAAAATACTATTAAAATCAAGAATTATAAACAAATAAAAAAGGAAATGAAATATAATTTAATCTATAAATATTTTAAACTTGTAAAAATAACACCTTATTTACATAAATAAATTTGTTTCTTTTTTTAATAAAGAATTATCTATCGAAATAGAATTCAGGAAGAATTTATCGTGTTATTTTTTTTCAAATTTGATAATATCAATATTAAAAAATTATAGAGGCAGTATACCTCATATTAGCAAGATTAAAATTATAAATAAACTAGTTCAGCTTTTATAAGATACTATTAAAATCCAGAATTAGAATTATAATCAAATAACAAAGGAAATGAGAAAGATTTTAATCTATTAATTTTTTAAAATTATATTATTATATAGCTTAAGTATTATATAAATAGCTATAGTAATACATTGTTAATACTGTATCTATAGTATATTGCATTTACTACATATACTACATTTAATACAGTAGATGTAATATTTTAAGATGTAGTATTCATAAAATACCCTTAAAATCCAGATTAACAAAGGAAACTAAAAACAAATAACAAAAGAAATAAGAAAGAAATTAATCTACAAATATTTTAGAATTGTAAAAATAACACTTATTTAAGCAAATAAACTTGTTTCTTTTTTAAGTAAAGAATTATTTATCGAATTATATGTAGAATACAAGAAGAATCTATCTTATTATTTTTTTCAAATTTAATAATATCAATATTAAAGAATTGTGAAGAAGTTTAAATTATTTTAGCAGAATTAAAGTTATAATTAATTTAAACTAAACACACTAAACTATCATAAAATACTATTAAAATCAAGAATTAGAATTAGAGTCTTTGGAAACGAGGAAGAATTTAATCTACTTATAATATTTTAAAATTGTATAAATAACACTTATTTACAAAATAAATGTTTTTCTTTTTAAATAAAGAATTATTTATCGAAATAAATATAGAATTCAGGAAGAATTTATCGTATTATTTTTTTTTCAAATTTATTAATGAAATATTAATAACATTTTTTAAATGGATCCAAAACAAATCTAAATTAAAAATAATGACGACATTTGTTAAATTAAATCAATTCACTAAATCATTTTTAATGAAATTAAATTTTATATTAATTATATACTTCATAAAATAGCTTACTTTATGAAAATAAACTTTAAGATTAAAATTCAAATATTTAATTAATAAAATTATTAACGTTAAAACACATTACTTAAATTATATATCTAAAAGAAATAAAGCTCCTTTCGTCTAATTCAACAATGCAGATATTTTGAATAAAAACATTAATTTTAAATACAATTTTGTTTTAATAAAACTCCATTCCATAATTAGTTTACACGAAAGTGAAATAGGGGATATTCTACTTTTTAAATTAAATCAATATGTACTTCATAAAATAGTTAACTTGTTGAGGATAAACTGTAAGATAAAACTTTAATATTTAATTAAAGAAATTAGTAATATTAAAGTACATTATGCATTATTTAAATATATCTAAAAGGAATAAAGCTAATTTTGTCTAATTTAATGATGTAGATATTTTGAATAAGAACATTAATATTAAATACATTGTTTATAATAAAATTCCATTATATAATTAGTTACACAAAAAAGATAAAGGCAATAATCCACTTTTTTAATTAAATTTAAAGATTTTTTTTAATGATACTAAAAGTAAAAAATAGTCTCAATATTAGAAAATCTCAAAACTAATTATTATATGAATAACTGCAGTAATACCTAGTTAATACTGTAGCTATAGCATACTACATTTAATACTTTTAATACAGTAGCTATAGTATTTTGAGAAGTAGTATTCGTAAACTACTAATAAAATAAAAAATAACGAGAATACTGGAATGAAATAACAAGGGAAATGAGAAAGAATTTAACCTAATAATATTTAAAAATTGTAAAAATAACACTTATTTACACAAATAAATAAGTATTTTCTATAAATAAAGAATTATTCATCGAAATAAACGTAAAATTCAGGAAGAATTTATCGTATCAATTTTTTTTTTCAAATTTAATAATGAAATATTAATGACATTTTTAATTAAATTATTTCATTTAATCATTTTTAATAAAATGAAATTTTATATCATTTAAGTACTTTATAAAATAGTTAAGTTGTTGACATAAACTTTAAAATTAATAATATTTAATTAAAGAAATTAGTAATATTAAAGTACTTTGTTTAAATATATCTAAAAGAAATAAAGCTAATATTGCCTAATTTAACAGTGCAGATATTTTTGATTAAAAAAGTTAATATTAAATACATTTTTGTTTTAATAAAACTCCATACCATAATTAGTTACATAAAAGCTATAAAGGTAATAATCTACTTTTTAAATTAAATCTAATGATTTTTTAATGATACTTATAATAAAAAATAAGTCTCAATATTAGAAAATCTCGGAGCTAAAATGACTTCTTCAACGGTATCTCCAAATATTGACATACCATTAGAACCTCTCCAACTTCTGAAATAGGTTCACGAAAACACGTTTTCTCAAAAGTCTCCTTTTGACTGTCTAAATAATACGAGTTCACTGTTGCGACTTCAAAGACATTTTTCTGTTTGCTTTAAGGATGTTCAAGAAGTTCTTCTATGCAAACAGTTCTGGCTGAGTTTGCATTTCGACTAAGTTTCGTAAAAAAATGATTTCGTCAACAAGTTTTCGCATCTCCATCTCAAAATGAAGATAGAGGGGATTTTGAATATTTGATTAAGAACTAAGGAAAGTATAGAGTAGAAGATCTTGCATCTCATTTAGAATTAATTCATGTCTTTCAATATTTAAATGCAAGCAAAGCGTGACAGAATACTAATACACTATGTGGAAAAATTTTGAACGACACTATAACGATATAAACCCATATTTATTAAAATTAATACTGAGGGCGCCCTTTGGCTGACTTCGGTGATCGAACGAGCCGGTATACCCATTCTGGGTTGCTTTCCACTAATTAGTTAATACTGTGGCTATAGGAATTTCCTTCCAAATGTTTAACAGGAAGTTCCATAGTTATAGTGCTTTTGGGAAGTGGTATTCAGGTAAACTACCTATTCAATTAAAAAATAAGAGAATATGTTCAATAACAAAGATCAGAAAGAATTTAACCTAATCCATACGTTAAAAATTGTAAAAATCACTTATTTCACAAATACCAATAAGTATTTTCTATGCAATATGGCATGTTATTTGTCGAAATGAAACCAACAATCATCCATAGGAAGAATTTATCGTATTAATTTTTGATTGCCAGAATTTAATCATGAAGTATCTATCGGCATTCATTTACCATCAATTATTTCACCTTTAATCATTTTT
Source organism: Caerostris darwini (assembly GCA_021605075.1). Taxonomy (NCBI): domain Eukaryota; kingdom Metazoa; phylum Arthropoda; class Arachnida; order Araneae; family Araneidae; genus Caerostris; species Caerostris darwini. The sequence continues at coordinate 149,177 of BPLQ01010066.1, forward strand.
AATAAAACAATTTTATATCATCAATACTTTATAAAAAGTTACAGTTGGGACGACATAAATTTTAAAAAGGCGTTTTGGTAAACGAAATTATAATCTTAAAACTTTGTTTAAATATCCATCGGAAAAGAAAAAAGGGTAATTCGTGACTAATTTAACAGTCCAAAGGATGCATTTTCAGTCATCCAGAGTATGAAATACGGGGGTGTTTTTAGCCCATCGAAGGCATAATTTTCTTGTAAAAGCTTAAAGGTAATAATCTAGGCTTTTAAATTAAACCGAACGTCCAGTGTATAATAAAAAATGGGCCTCAATATTAGAAAATCTTGGCGAAACGGCCACACCTTGGCTTCTCTAAACTATTGATGTTATCCATGGATGTTTCCAACTTACTGAAATAGTGCCGAAAACACGTTTGCTGGTGAAAAGTCGTCCTTTTGACGGGGTTTAAATAATACGAGTTCACTGTTGCGACTTCAAAGACATTTTTTCAGTTTTTTAAGGATGTTCAGACGGATATCTCCCTAATTGACACATTGGCTGAGTTTGCATTTCTCAGTTTCCAAAATTTCTCGAACTCAGACAACTCTTCCCGTCGGCATCTTCAAAAAAATCTAGTCGACTTTTGAATATTTGATTAAGAATATGGAAAGATACCTATTATTGAAGATCTTGTCAGCATTTGTAATTTCGTCTTTTCAATATTTAAATCGAGGGTGTCCCGTCACTTTCTTCCAGATAGTGTACTTTACTAGACCTAAATTGCAATTTAAGAAAAAAAAATTAATGAAAAAAATGACGTTAAGTGTGTAATTTGCAATTTTCTAAAACTTTTAGTACGCTTGCATGCATAAAGTATTAAATTTATGTGCATTTTGGGATTCTTTAATATTTAATGAAGCTGTTTTGTTCTGCATTTTTTTAGAGTTTAAATAAATTGACAAGTGTTGTTTAAAAGTGAAAATATTTAAATGAAATTCAAATTTTAAGGAAATGGGTAATTTGCAAATTTTTTGATTGTATATTCATTGCTGCAACATACAAAAAAATGACAATTTTTAATATATTTATTCATTAGTTTCGCTGTCTTTAATATTCAAAAGCGTACTTCATTCATTATTTTTTAATAACATTTTTGATGCGTATGAACTTCAAATGTTGTTGTTGTTACCTATGGCTTCATTAGAACTCAATCGATACAAATTTGGCCTCTTACCGTAGAAACAAAAAGAACCTATACACAAATCAAAACTTTAAAAGGACCAAACATTGTTCACAAAAGCTACAAAAAAGCCTTACAAAATGTTAAAAACTAGTTACATGTTAAAAGGATAAAAATTTAAAAAGCTAGAAGCACCGTGATAAAAGTTCACGGACATTGAAACACTAAGGACGTAGTAACGTCTCTGCGTACATTAGACCTATAAAGACTTCAAGAAGAGGGCCACTTTCAGGTTCATGGGAATACTTTAATTTTTTTTTTAAATCACTATTCATATATGTATATATATATACAAATAATAGACGTGTAATAATAGATGGGTTATTATGCAAAAAAATTAAAAATTAAAATAAAATTTGATTAGAAGTACATGACTAAATCCCACTTACTGTTCACTCTAAGGTCGCTGATTTTTAGATTAGTGAAATAGATTTATGAAAACACGTTTTCTCAAAAGTCTCCTTTTGACTGTCTAAATAATACGAGTTCACTGTTGCGACTTCAAAGACATTTTTCTGTTTGCTTTAAGGATGTTCAAGAAGTTCTTCTATGCAAACAGTTCTGGCTGAGTTTGCATTTCGACTCAGTTTCGTAAAAAAAATTATTTCGTCAACCAGTTTTCGCATCTCCATCTCAAAATGAAGATATAGGGGATTACAAACCTTTTGAATATTTGATTAAGAAGTAAGGAAAATATCTAGGGAAAGATCTGGCATCTCATTTAAAATTAATTTCTGTCTTTCAATATTTAAATGTAAGCGAAGCGTGACAGAATACTAATACTTTATTAGACTGAAATTGCAATCTGAAAAAAAGATTGGTAAAAAAATTATGTTAAGTGTGTAATTTACAATTTGCTAAACATTTTTACTATGCTTGTATGCATAAAGTATTAAATTTATGTGCATTTTGGGATTCTTTAATATTTAATGACGCTGTTTTGTTTTGCATTTTTAGAGTCTAAATAAATTGACGAGTGTAGATTAAGAGTGAAAATATTTAAATGAAATTCAAATTTTAAGAAAATGGGTAATTTGCAAATTTTTTTTGATTGTATATTCATTGCTGCTAGGTAAATAAAACTGTCAGTTTTAATATATTTATTCGTTAGTTTCCGTGTCTTTAATATTGAATAAAGTTCTTCTCTTTATGTTCATTATGTTTTGGTGATAACATTTTTTTTTGTGTATGAACTTCAAATGTAATGTTTGTTAAAAATTATACCTTTGTTGTTTGTTAACCTAATGGCATTGTCATTGCAAATTCATATATGTAGCAAATTCAGCACACATAGCTTTACCCAGAAAGTGTTTTTATTTTATTGCAAAAGTTTTATCTTACATCATTGGTACCCATACATCACATATGTATGAGACTGGACCATAAAGAAGGAATACAAAACAGTGTTGTTGTTGTTGCTTATCCCCTTGATTTAGAATCCTAAACTAAGTCCAGTAGATCATGCTGCATCAATAGATCGTAAACTGTCCTCCCCTCATTCAACAGTTGCCTCACAGAGGCACCAATACAATCTATGAGATGAGAGGGAGATGCGATGGTCGAACAATGACAAAGGGCATATGTCTTCTCGTCTCCATTGAAGGTCAAACTCTTAATGTGGCCAGTCCTTAGTCTAGACAAAACAGTAACTCATAACAATAACAATATTTACATCAAAAGTGTAACTACATCAAGATAAAAGAAAATTAGTCACTGGAGGCCTATTGCATCCATTCTCTAGCCCGCCAACAGCTGCTGCTGTGCAAGTTTCCTCCATTCAATGAAGAACAACTCAACAAATAATCTTTATCCATCTTTGAGTTTTGGTTGCACAAAGGACTGTGATATGTAGATGTTTACAAGACAATCGTGTCCAGGCGGAAGTGCGTTACCGCGATGGTTCTAGGGAAGTCTGCGATTTTACAAATCATCTCCCTCCACTTCTTTTCCTTAATTTCTTCTAATAATTTGATGTTATAATTTTGCCCCATGGCATATTTAATTGATGAAAAAATGGTACTTCACCATTATTTGATTGTGAAATTCCAGTTCCCTTTTTAGCTAATTTATCAGATTCATTTCCAACTGTTCCTACATGAGATGGGATTCACTGCAAAACAACAGGCAGCCCTTTAGAAGCTAGAAGATCAAGAGTTCTTCTACAGGAGTCAATAATTTTTGATTCAACGACATTATGTGCAGCGATGGCTGATAGGGAATCTGAAAAAATAACTATGTTTTGGAGCTGAACTGTTCTAAAAATAATTTGTTCTATTGCAACTCTAATTGCTTTCAGTTCTCCATCAAAATTGATCCGAAATGGACTAAGGGAAGCAAAGAATGCAAAGCGCTCTGAATATCCACCAACTCCAACGTTACATGGTATAAATTAAGTATCTGTACCTGCATCGTATATCCATAGCAACTACTTTTAGTCCACAATCAACTGATGTTGACTTTGTCATGACATTCCTTTCTTATAGATCCAATGTGAATAGAGCTTATTGGTTTCAACAATTCCGTTGTGGGAACTTTCAGAAGGGAGTAGTTGAATTTCAATTTAAAAACTTTCTGTAAAAATTCATCCTGTCTTCAATCTCCTAGATTTAGAGATTTCATAATTTCTCCATAACTCTGTTGATGGTAATCTGATTAATTTTTCATACAATATTAAGGATTTCTCTTGAATAATTACTTCCGCCAGTCTATTGCTAGTGAGGGCATTGCATTTATTCGAGTAGTTTTCACAGCTCCAGTAACTAGCCTCGGGGCTTCATTTTGTAGGACCTAAAGTTTAGAAATGTTCAAATTGCTACATGTAATCAGGGCCTCACAACAATGGCAAATTAATGGCTTGACGTATAAATTGTAAGTTTCTTTTTCACATCCACATTTTACTCCTGCAAGTTGTTAGCCTATTAATCACCGTTAGTCTTTTACGATCTCATTTTCTATATGTCTCTGCCAAGAGAACTTCCTGTTGAATAAATAGCTTCCTCTGTTTCCCGTATACTACTATCTTTATACTTCAAGTCCATTTCAGTAGGCTGGTAAAAGTAAAAGTTTGGTACATAGCCTTATCAATGTTTATCTCCATTAGATTTTTCCGTTGACCATTCATATAAAGTTTTCAGCGCCTGGTTGGTCCTAAACTCCATTTTATTAGTGTCTCTTCTAAGTGCTGAAGTCTACAGTACCAAGTCATCAGCATATAAAGCACATTCAATGTCTTGTGTTTTTTTCTTTAATTCTGCCAGGAAGGTCATTAATTTATATATTAAAAAGACTTGTACTTTATGACACAGGGGATTTATTTGTGACCGGAGGTTTCCTGTCCGTATCGAACGGTAAAAAATCTTTGATTGATGGCATTTTTAATCTATTAGAGCATTTTGTCTCCGAATTCTAGTACTTTTAACTTATAAATCAATTTAGTTCTCCAAATATGATCGTAAACAACTCTAAAGTCAACAAAAACAGCATTAAAGTTTCACTTCCATCCCAACTATCTTTGATTGCTTGTGACAGCCTTATAACCTTTGGACTTGTAAACTGATGAATTGCCCAGAAAGTACTACAAGGTACTATATTCACTTCTACAATTTGGAAAGAAAACTCCAAGAGTGTATTTTATGACATTCCTTTTTCTCATCCCCTCGATCCCATTGGATTAATTTTCCAACCTACGGATTTATCATACCTGGAATTTTCCAGCCCGAATTTACCATTTATTATCTCCTCATTTATAATCAAAGACACATAAGTGTTTGGTACAGCATCATTTGCGGGTTTCGCAAGGTCTCTTTTTACGAAAACTTAACACACTTTACATTAGACCACTCTGGCCCCAAATTGCTATTGTAGTTATAGTTCAATTATTATAGTTAAATAATGTAATCAAATGAATTTTAGTGGGATAAATGCTTTTCCGAAACTTCGATACTTCAGTTAAAATTACAGTTATCAAAAAAAAAAGAGCTAAACATATTTTCAACAATAGAAAGACCATAAATAGCAGAATGAAAGATGTTAATTAATACAAAAAGAAAAACAAAACATTCATGTTGAGATTTTTTCCGTCAGTATCGATCGGGATAAAATGTTATTTTGTTGCATATTCATCGGAGAAACTTTTTTTCTCCCCTTACGGAGAAGAGAAAAAATGAAAAAGAAAATTAATAGTGTCACGGAAAAGTTTTCTTTTTAAAAATGAACTCCCTAATGTTTGTCGAATGTTGAAATGTAATTAATGCTGAAAAAAAGTATTTTTTATATATTTCAATGCCTGCCAAAATTATTTACATTTTTCTCTCAGTTATTATTTCACTTTCATTAATTTAAACGTTCCATCTCCAGTTTCTTCGGTCTGAAGAAAATATTTTTTGTTCTTATAGATATTTAATACAAATGGCATTAAATAATCCTAATTTATTAGCAAGGAATGAAAGATTATTTCAATGTGAAAAAATTTATATTTACTACCAATTAATTTTCGCTTTCAAGCCTGCTTTTTAAAATTGTTTTGGAAAAGGTATTGAGAGATTTGGGTATAAACTTGAGAGAACATATTTTTTCAAGTTTGTTCCGATTTTAGCTTATGCCGACGATGCTGTAACCATTGCGTCTAAACATAAACCAGGAAAAAAGAAATATATGCTTTCCACAAGAAATATTTGTCAGGATACACCAATATTATCTTAGGCACTTGTATTTAGTCAGCACTTGCACAGTTTTGAATCTGTACTTAGTTTTAACTACATAACTCATGGACGGAATCTCACTTGAAAGAATGGTATTCTTTAAAAACTTTCTTTAGTAATAGTTCCGTATCTTACCAAAATACATTTATTGATAATATGGGACTCATAAAAATATCGAATGCTGTGAGCTGTTTGATTATAAAAGTAAATATTACTCATTGTATCGAGAATTTTGCTTTGGTTGTCATTTTTTAATATCAGGCTTGTTTTTTAACATTGTTTTGGAATAGGTATTGAGAGATTCGGGTATAAACTTGAGAGGACATATTTTCTTCAAGTCTTTTCAGATTTTAGCTTATGCTGACAACGTTGTAACCATTGCAAGATCTTTTGCAGCTCTGGGGGAAGCTTTTCGAGCTTCTGAATTGGATGCAAAGGCTTTGCATCTAAACATAAACCAGGAGAAAATGAAACATATGCTTTCCTCAAGAAATATTCGTCAGGATACACAAAATATTACCTTAGGCACTTAGACTTTTGAATCTGCATTTAGTTTTAAATACTTAGGATCAGAAATTAATTGCCAAAATACTATCTTACCTGAAATAAAAAATTTGAATAAAAATATATATAAGAAATTTGAATAAAGAATTGTGTCCGCCAATAAAGACTTTTATCACAGTTATCATAGTTTTAAATCACAGTTCGTATGCAGAAAAACTAAATTCTTGTTACATAAAACCCTTATTAGACCTATTTTGGTCTATGCCTCTGAAACTTTGGCAAGATCTGATGAGGCCCATTTGGGTATATTTGAAAAGAAGATTTTAAGGGCCGTTCTTGGAGGTGCGATTTTTGGAGAAAACAGTACATCGCAGAAATTTATAAATGTTGCAAAGACCCACACAGTTATTATAAAATGAAATTAAGATTAAACTGGGCTGCTCCTTTATTTAGAATGAATGATTTAAACCCTGTAAAAAGGCTCGTTTTGGCAAAGGGGAAGAGGACGACCCAAGTTGCGATGGATAGACGCAGTTGATAAAGATTTTGCTGTACTAGAGATTAAGAATTGGAGGACCCTTGTCATCCAGAGGAATGCATGGAAATCTCTTCAAAGTAAAACATTGGCCCACTCTGGGCTGTCGTATTATTGATGATGATGATGATGACTACCAATTAATTGTCTTATTAAGTAACATTTCGTTTGTTGTTATTTATTTTACATAGAAAAACATTATAATGTAAAAGAAAAGCTCCTTCTAATAAACTAAAATATTTTATTCACAAATTTAAAGATAATGCAGATATTTCTAAGTAACGTAAATGGCTGTTTATTTGTACATTTGTAAGAATTTTTTGCTTGGAAAATTGTTGGAAATATATTCTTTCCTCACTATGGTATATTATTAATAATAACAGTTAGTATTGTTATAAAGATTGTATATGTAATGTATATTAATTAATTTAAAAATTATTTTATAAATAATTATTTTTAAATTAATGAATTTGGATTAACAAAATCTGTACCTTTTATTCGAAAAATTCATTTCAAAATTTAAAGCACTAGTAACATTTACCCCGTCGTATTTAGAGAAATAATTAAATGCAAGGAGCAACTAAATCTCCAAAACTGCATTTTGAAAAGTAACATTTATGGCACAATTGGCGTTTATTTTTTTGTATTAATGAAATATTTCAATACAAGGTGCATCATGCATGGTATATTAATAATAATATTAATAATTAGTATTATAAATAACGCATATTATTATTTAAGCAAGAATTAATTTAATAATAATTATTTTTAAAGTAATATATTTATTCATTTATCTTTATTTAAAAATAATGTGATCCTACATGATCATGTTATAATAATAATTGACTGTAAGGAGAAATAATAAGCATTTCAAATGCAGCGAACTCCCCAAAACTGCATTTTAACGAGTTACATTTAAGGCACTAGTTATTTGTATATAAAAATGTATTATGTTATATTTATAAACTATAATTAATTTAATAATAATTATACTTTAAGAAATGCATTTGTATTCACAAATCTGTTCAGTTTATGTGAAAAAGGTATTCTCAGAAAATATGAATTTAAATAATAATTTTTTTAATAATAATAATGCAATACAATACATTTGTATTTACTAATCTGTGCAATGCACCTGAAAAATTTATTTTAAAATTTAAAGCACAAGTGACGTTTACCCCATTGGAGAAATAATTAAATGCAGGGAGAACTAACAAGCATTTCAAAACGCAACTAAGTCACCAAAAATACATTTTAGCAGAGTGATGCGAGTTGTGTACACTTCATTGCAAAGTGCGGGAATTAATAACAGGCCTCGTATCCGTCTTGCCTTGTCAACAGGAAATCTTTTCATGAATATTTATTGCCCATAAATTAAGCAAAGGTTAGGGGACTCGCACGGAATAAATTTAACGAAGAACTACTAGCAACTCCGCGGACAAATAATATCATTTCTCGTCTGCTAGGGGGGCCCCGAGTAGCCGAAAGTTACCGCAAGCAGCAAGTTTCGCAAGTGTTTGCGCATTGATCATTTTGACACCGTTGGAAAAATAATTGAACCTTGCTTTATGAAAAGAGGGGAAATCCGCGTGTTGTAGCTGTCGAAAAGAATGATTAATATCGTATCCAGCAAACTGTGAATTTTCGAGCGAAAGAACAAGCTATCAGGAATCTATTAAAATGATATTTAATATTTTGGGATATTAATTATTTGGATGGGATGAAATAAATGTGCATGCTTGTGAAACGGAAGAAAATTTCAAGACATATAACATCGGATAATATTATGATTGAACACACCATGATCTTTTTTTCATGTTAATTAAAAATAAGATTGAATTATTTATAATAAACTTGTCCATTAATGTCCATTTTTATTTTCACGTTTATAAAAGCAATTTTTTTTAATTTTTAATGAGTATTTGTATACATCCCTTAAATAACAATTAAGTGAAAGTAACTATTGATAATAATTTTCTTTTCTCATTTTTTTAAATGTTTGAGTTAATTGATTGATATCTTTTATAAATTTAAAAATGATAGTTGCATCAAGGTTTATTGAAAACACAAAACTTGACTCATATATATACATAGATAATATGGGCCCGATGGCCGAGTGACTAGCGACTTGCTGCTCAGTACCACTTCCAGTTCAAGTCCCGACAGTACCATGGATATTTGTAGCGATTCGGAATCCACTTTAAACCGTAGGTCCCGGTCTAATATGACAGTAGCGCGTTGGGCGTAGGTCTGACAACCCTACCCTGCTCTTGCCCAGAGTAGCCAAAAGTTACCGCAAGCAGCAAGTTTGCAAGTGTTTGCGCATTGATCCTTTTGACACCTCTGGAAAAATAATTGAGCCTTGCTTTATGAAAAGGGGAAATCCGCGTGTTGTAGCTGTCGAAAAGAATGATTAATATCGCGTGAATTTTCGAGCGGAAAGAAAACGGATGAACAAGCTATCAGGAATTTATTAAAATGATATTTAATATTTTGGGATATTAATTATTTGGATGGGATGAAATAAATGTGCATGTTTGTGAAACGGAAGAAAATTTCAAGAAATGTAATGAACGAATTTTGGGATAACACTATGAAATCTTTTTCATAATAAACATAACATTGAATTATTTATAAAAATTTGTCTATTTATTGCCAATTTGATTGTCTATTGACTGAAGGCGTGGTTTTCAGGTTTATAAAAGCAATTTCTTGAATTTTTAATGAGTATTTGTAAACGTTCATTAAATAACAATTAAATGAATTGCATTAAGTAACATCATCATCATTATGGCGCAATTTTGGCTTTTCAAGTGATTTTTAAATTTTTGAGTAAGGTTGTCATTGAAAGCTCTACAGTCATATGAGACCGGGACTTACGGTTTAAAATGAATTCCGAACCACTACAAACATTCATGTCCTCACTGAAATTCGAACCCAAACATATATATATATATATTTATATATAATATGGGCCCGATGACAGAATGACTACCACTCTGGTGACCTCAGGTTTCGGGAGTCTTGCTGCATGGATGTACCAGGTTGGGAATCTCAGGATCGGTCTCCATGACAGTACCATGGCTCACAACCCTACTCCATTTAAAAGAAAACATCTTCTGTCTTGAAATCTGCCAACAGGCAGATGACCATGGTCCACCATGACAGCTGTTGCGCCACTGATTGGGCATGTATAATGTGTACTTATATATATATATATATATAGATATATTAATATATTTATATACTACATACTTATATTAGAAAATAAATTGAATACATAAGAAATTAGCAAGTGTTTGCTCATTGAACATTTTGATACCGCTGGAAAAATAATTGAGCCTTGCTTTATGAAAAGAGGGGAAATCCAGATGTTGTAACTGTCGAAAATGATTAATTTCGCGTGAATTTTCGAGCGAAAGAAAATGGATGAACAAGCTATCGGGAACTTATTAAAATGATATTTAATATTTTGGGATATTAATTTTTGGATGGGATTAAAATAAATGTGCATGTTTGTGAAACGGAAGAAAATTTCAAGAAATATAATGAACGGATTTTGGGGCATAACATGATTGAAATTTATATATTATGATTGAAAATTTTGTTTTCATGTTAATTTAACACAAGATTGAATTATTTAAAATAAACTTGTCTATTGATTGCCTATTTGATTGACGATTTGATTTTCAAGTTTATAAAAGCAATTTTTGAATTTCTAATGAGTATTTGTAAACGTTTATTATATAGCAATTAAAATGAAATAAATATTAATAATAACTTTTCTCTTTTTTTTTAAACGTTTAAGTAAATTGATTGCTTTTTTTTATAAATTTAAAAATGATAATTACAAGAGTTATTAAAAACATAAAACTTGACTCACACATGAAATATATATATATATATTCATATATTCATATATATATATTGTAAGTTCCGGCCTCATATGAATGTAGAGCGTTGGGCGTAGGGCTGACAACCCTACCCCGTAAAAAGAAAACATCTCCTGTCTCGAAATCTGCCATTAGGCAGACGGCTTTGGCCCACCATGTTGCGCCACTGATGATTATGATGATGACCACTGCTGATGATACACACACATTGAATTACTCATTCATTAATTTGATACATAGAATACTTAAAAAATCTTAACATTTGAAGGTCACATATTTTTCTCTGCATTTACTTTACTACTCTTTTACGTGGTGCGTATCAAAATAGTATGAAAAAAGTCTAATTAGATACTTTTTAATTAAATGAAAACTTTACAGTGAAGCTATCAGCCGGCTGGCACCATCTGGCATGTGAGGCCCAGCTGGTGCCATCTGATGGGACGTCGCTTAGCGCTGATGTCATATACCATGACAGAAAATTAATCTCACTGTTGATATTAAAATGCTACCAAACTTCATGTAAGATTTTTGAAGGAATACGTATTAGTCTTTCTCGAATGATGAAATTTTAAGTTGTCGTGTAAGTATATCTTTCAACTATTTCAATCAATAATTATCTTTCAACTATTTAACTATTTTACAACAAAAACATATTTTCATAGGATTAATTTAATTTGTGTGTGTGGGGGGGAGTATAGATTTTACTGTAGTAAAAATAGTTGCAGTAATTTTCTATAAAAATACCAACATTTTAATAGGTTTCTAATAATCAATAGTATTGTTCATTTATTTGTGATATGACTTTATCTTTTTTAAAACTACTTCTATTAAGTATTATTTAAAAATAATTCATTAAAGAACGAATCGTAATGACACTTTAATTTTATAGACAATGAATAGAGATAAATTAAATTATTGAAAACATATTGTCAGAAAATCTTTTTTAGAAAATTAATTCATGATAATTTTATTTTTCATAAATTTTGTGATTAAATAATATAGCAATTTATATTTATTGAAAAGACTGTAACAATTATGACAAAAAAATTAATTTCAAAAATTTGAAAAGTATACAAGCAAAATACATCAATTAAATGTGCGTTTCTGTCTTACCCTTACAAGAAAATCTATCTGCAAGAAAAATTAATTAAGTCAAAACTTATTATTTAACAATATTACAAGAAAATCTATCGTCAAAACTACTCCACAACAAAATTTTTTTTGTCAGAAGTAAGCAGAAGTTAAATAGGTAAATAAATAAATAAAATAAATAAATAAAATAATTAAAATTAAATAAATAAATAAAATAAAATATGCATGCCTGTCTTATCCTTACAAGAAAATCTATCTGCAACTAAGCCAAAATTACTTCGCAACAAAAAAATTTGTGAGAAGTAAGCAGAAATTAAATAGGTAAATAAATAAATAAAATAAAATAAATAAATAAAAATAAATAAATAAATAAAATTAAAAAAATAAATATAAATAAATAAAATATATATATTCCTGTCTTATTCTTACAAGAAAATCTATATGCAACTAAGTCAAAACTACTCCACAACAAAAAATTTTGCCAGAAATAATCAGAAGTTAAGTAGGTAAAAATAAATAAATAAAAATAAAATAAATAAATAAATAAAATAAAATATGCATGTATGTCTTATACTTACAAGGAAATATATCCACGACTAAGTCAAAACTACTCCACAACAAAAAAAATTTTGTAAGAAGTAAGCAGAAGTTAAACAGGTAAAAAAATTAAATAAATGATATAAATAAATAAAATAAAAAAGAAATAAAGAAAAGGAAAGAAAATAAATAACTAAAAATAAACAAATGAAATAAAATAAATAAATAAAAATAAATAAAATAAATAAATAAAAATAAATAAAATACAATAAAGTAAATAAATAAATTAAAATATATAAAATGAAATAAATAAACAAAAATAAATAAATAAAATAAAAATAAATAAGTAAATAAAATAAAACCCTCAGTCCATCAAAGACCAGTAATGTTAGAGAAACACCTTTTTTCTGAAAGAATCGATGACAGCACAAAACTACTCCATTTTTCAAACATTCTATTTAAAACGGAAAAGCGTAGAAAAAATTGGAAAGCAAAGGATTTATGGCATTGCAACACCAATGGAGAATAACAAAAAAAAAAAAAAAAAAAAAAAATTCACCCTTCCCGCCTTTTTAAGCATTTCTCCGCCTTTACCCTTTCCTCAAGAGCAAGAGATTGCAGTCAAAACGAACGAATAAATAACAACAACACTAAAAAAAAAAAAAAACTTCCACTATGACTTTTTGACAGCGTCCCTTCACTTCAATTCAACGAGAGTTCACTGTCAACTCGTGATTGATATCACGGCGAAGGCTTGCACGCTAGAGCACATATAATGTACAAAGTAAAAATCTCGGTTCGATCGTCTCTTGGTGCAGGAAGAAGGGAAAAGGAATCGATTTATAATGGAAGAGGTTTTCGACATGTCTCTCGCAGATTAGGGGGAGATGGATTGTGGATTAGAAAAAAGGAATGCAAAAAAGAAAAAAAGGAACATTTTCTAGCATCGGAAACTTCCAAAGCGGGGTAAATATAGGAAGGGATTTCACGTGTAAACAATGATCAAGTGAATGGGGAATTCCAGATTTTCTCCCTCTACTATGTAGTGCTTCTGCAAGGATTCTTCTGGCACGGGCTGAGGTGCCGGTCGTAGTGCTTGCGCCCTGTTTATTATTCTGCAAGTGTCGTGTCGTGGGCGTCACGGGTCCTTTTTCATCATTCTGTTTACTGGCTTTTCGGTAGAGTTGCATGTCGATTCGTGTCGAGGTTGAAACGGGGTTCACTGGGAAATGACGAGGAAAGACAGTACGGAGGAAACTCCTTGATATATGTATATATACTTATCGTGGTAATTAAATTAAATAGCATTTCTGTTCAGGAATTTCAATATTATCATTTAGGATTCTTCAAGTATTGTTATGTCTAATGTAACTGTGGCTCACGTGTGCCACAGCAGAAAACTCCAAATTTTTTTTGATCCTGTGCCTCTAAAACGAATTTAGTTAAAAGTTTTACCTCGTATAATATTACACATTTTTATATGTTTATAAATATGTAGATAAAATTTTATATATATATATATATCACTGGCGGGAGTTGAAAGCGTAACCTGTGATACAGAGCGCTAGTCACTCGGCCATCAGGTCATTATCTATATACATATTTCTACTTCTTCTTCAATGGCGAGACAGCCCCTTGGTGCCTACTGAATATTGCAGATTCCGTAACATAAGATTTTGTTTTTCTTTTTACGGAGTAAGATTGTTTAAGGGTTTTTCTTTCATACGATATGCAAATACAGGGTAGTTCCCCCTAAAAATCCTCCTGGAAGCCGATGCCCTCCTTCTTCAGCATCAGGGAGCCAAGTCGGACTTCTACATATGGTTTCTTTATCCCAACAGAAACTGCCTCCATCCATGAATAGATGACTCATGGGATGTTCACAGGACACTGAAGATTAGACACAACAAATAAAAACATTTTAATTATTATGTATTAAAATTTACCTCCTTTGTAAATACTTAAAGAAAAAAATATATTTTCCTTTTAATGTCTCGTTTTAGCAAATATGATTTCCTTTACATTGGATTCCGTCAAACATAAAACATACATGCATAATTTTCCCCAAACTCTTTCAAAACATCAAACAAAAACAAAAAAATCAAAACGGGAAATAAAGTCAACGACTCAATACGGACGGAATTATTTTATAGCGAAGAATAATGTAGTGTAAATAAAAACGAGCAAAAAAATTGTAACTTTAGCTGTTTTTTTGCCTCATTTTGTGCTTTAAGTATGCAGAAATAAAATTTTTTTCTGCTTTAATGTATATGCAGAGGAGAGTTAAGTAATAAGATGTCATTATTCATCCCCTAGGAAGTTGATTTACGTGTTCTAGAGCGACCCCTTTCGCATTTCTCTAAAATCCTTTTTTAAAACAGGCATGAATAAAATCACTCGCTCCCCTGCTCTTTACGTATGGATATTAGTGCTCAAAGTTTGCTGAAGTTTTTGAAAATGACTCTATCATCATCTTCTATTCATCAACGTCTTGAATTTTAATGTATATATATTGTAACCTTATACACTTAAGGTAAATTTCTTATTTATATTCAGTTGGAAAGTCGAAATTGTAAATTTCATTTTTAAAAAAATTTTCTTTTTTAATTTTTAAAATGTATAAAAGGTTTTGTACTAATATACAGCGGGTAAAACTTTTATACAGTGGGCTTTAAAATGGGGTACGCGTACCCCAGAAAGTTATGCAAAATAATATCTAACATTACGCCAAAGACATTAGATCAGGATTGAAATTAGGATCAAGATTACAGATTTCCTTCCAAATTTATAAAATGCATAAAAGGTTTTATACTTATATACAATGGGGTACGCGTACCCCAGGGGGTTATGAAATGATACCTAGAAGTATGCCGAAGACAATAGAGGATTGCAATTAGGATTGCAGATTACTTTTCTAAATTATAAAATGTATAAAAGGTTTTATACTTACTTACAGTGGGCTTTACACTGAAGTGACAAAAGTCATGGGATAGCAATATGCAAATTTTCAGATGGCAGTAGCATCGCGTAGAACAGGTATAAATGCGCAGTGCTTTCGCAGAGCTTTCATTTCTGTTCAATTTATTCATGTGAAGAGGTTTTGACGTGATGATGACCGCACGACGGGAATTAACAGACTTTGAACGCGGAAAGTTAGTTGGAGCTAGACGCATGGGTCATGCCATTTCGGAAATCGTTAGGGAATTCAACATTCCCAGATCCACTGTGTCAAGAGTGTGCCGAGAGTATGAAATTTCAGGCATAACATCCCACCATGGACAGCGCAGTGGTCGACCGCCTGCACTTAACGACCGAGACCGGCGACGCCTGCAAAGAGTCGTAAATTCTAACAGACAAGCAACACTGCGTCAAATAACCGCAGAAATCAATGTGGGACGTACAAGGGACTTGTCTGTTAGAACTGTGCGGAGAAATTTGGCTTTCTTGGGCTATTCCAGCAGAAGACCGACTCGAGTGCCTTTACTGACAGAACGACATCGCTTGCAGCGACTCTGGTGGGCACGTGAGCATATCGGTTGGTCCCCAGATGAATGGAAAACCGTGGCCTGGTCCGATGAGTCACGATTTCAGTTGGTAAGAGCTGATGGTAGGGTTCGCGTGTGGCGCAGACCCCACGAAGCCATGGACCCAAACTATCAGCAAGGCACTGTTCAAGCTGGTGGTGGCTCCGTAATGGTGTGGGCTGTTTTTTCATGGCATGGACTTGGTCCTCTGGTGCGACTGGACCGAACATTGACTGGAAATGCTTATGTTCAGCTACTTGGAGATCACTTGCAGCCATTCATGGACTTCATGTACCCAAACAACGATGGGATTTTTATGGATGACAATGCGCCATGTCACCGGGCCACAACTGTTCGCGATTGGTTTGAAGAACATTCTGGACAATTCCAACGAATGATCTGGCCACCTAGATCGCCCGATATGAATCCCATCGAGCATTTATGGGACATCATCGAGAGGTCTGTTCGTGCCCAAAATCCTGCACCATCAACGCTTTCACAATTATGGACGTCTATCGAGACAGCATGGCTCAATATTCCTGCAGAAGACTTCCAACGACTTGTTGAGTCCATGCCACGTCGAGTTGCTGCACTTCGCCGGGCGAAAGGAGGGCCGACACGATATTAAGAGGTATCCCATGACTTTTGTCACTTCAGTGTATAATGGGATACGTATACCCCATTTTTTTATTATACCAAATATTGGCGAGAAGTGTGGAAAAGACATTAGCCAAGGGGTCCAGACATTAGACATGGGCAAGACCGTCTGCCTATTCACAGATTTGGAGACAGTAGATGTTCTTTTTAAGGAGTAGGGCTGTCAGCCCTACGCCCGACGCTCTAATATTCATAGTAGACCGCGACCTATTGCTTAAAGGGGATTTCGAACCACTGCAAACACCCATGGAATCCCTGGATCCGAATCCGAAACCTGTGGCATCGAGCCCCGGAATATGTGCTAATTTACCACATTTTCTTAATTAACTAAATAAAAAAATTTTTACATTTCAGTTATAATAGATATACTTCTTGTCTGACATATACATATTTTACATAGAAGTATAAGTAATATACCGTTTCCTTCTTTATTACTTGGAAAATGTTAAACTCAGATATATTGGATTAGTAATAGAAAAGTATACAAAAATAGCCTTTAATCGATTTTTTTCTTAAATTTATTATAATTTGGAAAAAAAATATGAATTCTATACAAATTAAATTTTGGGATATATTCAAAATTCTGAACTGAAACTCAGAGAATTCTAAAAATGAATAAGTTTGTTAAATCTCTAATAAAAGACTACTCCAAGAAAAACAAATTATTTTTAACCAATTTATAGGATTCAAAAGTTATTTTTTTGGCTTAAAGTGATTGTTCCAAATTGTTATTCGTGCCAGGTTCGATTTCAAAGAAAGAATCTCCACACGTTTTGAGGCCCCTACGTACTGATCAGTGAACAAATTTGATATAAATAGAAAAAAAATGTTTGTGTAATCTATTATTCTTCCCTTTTTCCCCTAGAGTTTGGGGATTACTTTTTTCTAAATTAAATTTGTCCCTCCCAATAAAGTTTCCAGGGTAATAGAGAAAATAATACTGTAACGTCAATTTTTTATATATACTGAAAATTAGTTTGTTAAATTTTTTCCTTTTGTTGATTGTTGGAACCTCTTTTTTTATTAATTCACGATCAGTAAATTTTTTAAAATATGAAATCACATTTTCTGCAGTTTTTATTTACATATTTTAAGGAAGTATTGTGTATTTCTCAAGTATTTATTTTTTGTTTGTATTTATATGAATGATTGTTGATGTGAAATTTTATGATAATTTGAAACTTTGGTGGAAATTAAATTAATAATGGAAAAAGAAATGTATTACTGATGTTATTGGTTACAATTTATTAAATAAATTTGCTAATAAATTATTCAACAAAAAATTTATTACAAATAAATATAAATTGTATCTATTTAATATATTAATTTTTAACAGAAATAATATTGAATCTTTGAATTTTTTTTCATTATATATTACACGTAACTTCTTGAGTTCTGAATTACTAAACAAAAATTTAAAAAATAACTAATAACTAAATAACATAATAATTAATAATAATGGTAATTAACTAAAGTGTTAATAATGTTAAATTAAGTGTAAATCATAATTAATAATAATAATAGCTAACTAAAGTATTAAATTTAATATTTAACTTATTAATTATTACTTAATAATAATAAATTAAATAGTTATTAATAATAATTAGCTTAAGTAAAAAAATTTAAAATATGTTCGGCAGTTATTAATTTTTAACAGAAATAATATTGAAACTTTGCATTTTTCATTATAAATTATGCGTAACTTTGCATTACTAAACAAAAATTCTAAAAACATTAAATAACATAATAATTAATAATAATGATAATTAACTAAAGTATTAATGATGTGTAATTAAGTGAAAATCATAATTAATAATAATAATCAACTTATTCAATTTAATATTTAACTTATTAATTATTACTTAATAAAAATTAACTAATATAAAAAAATTAAAAATGCGTTTGGCAGTTATTAATTTTTAACAAAAATAATATTGATTCTTAGCGGTTTTTTATATAAATAACAATTATATAACAAATTATATGTAACTTTTTAAGTTCTGCTTTACTAAACAAAAAATTTTAAAAATTAGCTAATAACTAAATAACATAATAATTAATAATAATAATTATTATTATTAAAAATAATTAACTAAAAGATTAAACTTAATACTTAATTTATTAATTATGTTTTAATAATAATCAATTAAATTATTAATAATGATAATTAACTAAAGTAAAAAAATTAAAAATATGTTTGGCAATTATTAATTTTTAATAGAAATAATATTGATTCTTAAAAGTTTTTTCAATATAAATTACATAACTTTTTGAGTTCTGCATTGCTAAACAAAAATTTTAAATAATAACATTAGTTATTATTTAAAATTTTTGTTTAGCAAATTTTAAATATTAAATAATATATTATGTTATTTAATATTAATCATATTAAATAACATAATAATTATTAATAATAAAAAGTAAATAAAATATTAGTAATATGTAATTAAGTATAATTAATATTTAATAATAATAATAATAATTAACTTAAGTATTAATTTAATTATTATTTTAATACTTAATTTATTAATTATTATTTAATAATAATATGATTATTTAATAATAATTAATACTAATAATTAACTAAAGTAAAAAAATTTAAAATATGCTTTGCAGTTATTAATTTTTAACTGAAATAGTACTGTATCTTGGTATATTTTTTTCATTATAAAATGTAACTTTTGGAGTTCTACATTATTAAATAAAAAAAAATTTAAAAATTAACTTACATCTAAATAACATAATAATTATTAATGATAATAACTTACTAAACTATTAATAATGTGTAATTAAATATAAATAATAATTAACTTAATTTTGTTTCATTTTAATAGTTAAACTTAATACTTAGCTTATTAATTATTAATTATTAATTAAGTTATGAATACTAATAATTAATTAAGTAAAAAAATTAAAAATATGTCCTGTAGTTATTAATTTTTAACAGAAATAATATTGATTCTTAGCACTTTTTTCATTATAAATTATGCGTAACTTTTTGAGTTTTGCATTACTAAATAAAATATTTGAATAAATGCATAAGAATGGTTTTAAATAATGCTTATACAAAGGATCATTTTTAATCTTTTAGTTTATGTTACGTGATTATTTTTAATGCACCTTTATTTAAAATTAAAAACCATCAAAATTTCTCTAAACTGATTCAATTTTTGCTTTTATTGGAATAAATACATTTCAAAGGGTTCTAACTCTTTATTTGCAATTTTTGAATCGAATTATATTCACAAATAGTTTATTTTAGAAATCTTCATTTATTTAACTTCCCACAATCAAGTTTAAACCCCTTGTACAACATTTGCTCACATTTTGCGTTTGCTTAAGATAAATGCATTTACAAGTATTTATTTTAAATTCCGAGCATTTTCACCTCAATGCAATATTACTCCATTTGCAAAATGCAAAGTTCTTATTAATACATCGTTCAAATTGAAATATTTATTCAAAATATAAATTGGTAGGACTGAATGCATTTAACTTGAAACCATTCCCTCTCTCTAATACATGCACATACACAGCTTAATTAAATCCCATCTGCTCCGGATTGAATCTTCAGGGTTTTGCTAAAAATGACAAACTTAATTAAAATTCTCCAGCTCAAACCTTGTGAATGAAATTAAGTCCTAATCCCTTCGCCAAACACGTTCGTGTACCGATGTTGCGATTGGTTGGTACCTCTCCAAGAAGTAAATACTCAACGGCACATTTGAATTAAATCCATGCTTATACTCAATACAGGTTTGCTAACCTGCGTTAGCAAACCTGTTGTGATTGGAACAAAAAGGTTTATATAATCGTGAGAAGAATAATGAATGGTGGATGGTGGACATTGAAAATATTGTGTGGTAAGAGAGGCATCATTAGTGAGTGATTAAATCCTAATACTTTCGCCAAACACGATGTGCGATTGGTTGGTACTGCTCCAAGAAGTAAATAAATACTCACCAACAAATGGGAACTAAATCCATGCATATTGTCAATGCTGCATTACCAAACCTGTTGTAATTGGGACAAAAAGGCTTATATAATCATAATAATAAATGGTGGATGGTGGACATTGAAAATATTGTGTGGTAAGACAGGCATTATCAATAAGTAGTTAAGACCTAATTCCTTCGCCAAACACCTTCGAGTACCGATGTTGTGATTGGTTGGTATCTCACCAAGAAGTAAATACTAAACCCCAAATTTGAATTAATTCCATGTATATTCTCAATGCTGCCTGTTGTGATTGGTACAAAAATGTTTATGTAATCGTGAGCAGAATCATGAATGGTGAATGGTGGATGAAAATATTGTGTGGTAAAACAGGCATCATTAATAAGTAATTAGGTCCTAATCTTTTCACCAAATACGTTCCTGTACCGATGTTGCGATTGGTTGGTACTTCTCCAAGAATTAAATACTCAACCGCAAATTTGAATTAAATCCATGCATATACTCAATATTGAATTAACAAACCAGTTGTGATTGGGTCAAAAAGGGTTATGCAATCATAATAATAAATGGTGGATGGTGGACATTGAAAATATTGTGTGGTAAGACAGACATCATTAATAAGTAATTAATTCCTAATCCCTTCGCCAATCATGTTCTTGTATCTATGTTTCCATTGGTTGGTACCTCTCAAGGAAGTAAACACTCATTGGCAAATTTGAATTAAATCCATGCATATACTCAATACTGCATTAACAAACCAGTTGTGATTGGGTCAAAAAGGCTTATGCAATCGTAAGCAGAATGATTGAGGACACTAAAAATATTGTGTGGTAAGACAGGCATCATTAATAACTTATTAAGTCCTAACCCCTTCGCCAAACGCGTTCATGTACCGAAGTTGGGATTGGTTGGTAACGTTCCAAGAAGTAAATAAATACTCAATAGCAAATTTGAATTAAATCCATGCATATTCTCAATGCTGCATTAACAAACCTGTTGTGATAGGGACAAAGAGGTTTTTGTATTCGTGAGCAGAATAATGAATGGTAGATGGTGGACATTGAAAATATTGTTTGGTAAGACAGGCATCATTAATAAGTAATTTCCTTCAGAAAAGCAGCGCAAATCTGTATCCAATCATGACATTACACAGTCTGCTGATCACCAAATTAGGTCTGAAACAGTACATATTGCAGGTTTCGAAGTATAAATCTTCTTGCCAAGTGCAACAACATCTGCTCCAGACATATTGGGGGAGGAACAGGAACAAAAAAAGAAAAAAAGGAATAAAATAGAAAGTCTAATCCAACTGCGGAGAACATTAGCTTCTACGGTTCTGCTTATTTTACATAGTGGTATTTATGCATATTGTTTACAGTCCGTACGTTATTAATATCGCCCTATTTCTGTTCCTTGTTCGTTAAATTCTCCATTACCTTAATGAAACCTCTACTCACTGTTGCCATAAAAAAAGAAGTAATTTTCGTTAATGCTCGAGTCGGGCTTATATAAGGGTTGGGATAATTCCAGAAGGGTTCATTTTAACTTTAAGTAGAATATCGATTATTACAAAGTATTTTTTTCTTCTTCTTTTTCGTTAGTTCCCATCGGCATCGTTTGGTTGTTAATTTTAGAATATTTGGATGGAGCTCGTTTCCCGCCTTTTATTTTTTTGATTAAAAAGTTTTCCAGTTAATTTTGGTTCAACTTGATTGGCTTTGAAAACCGTTTATGTGTTGCAGAGTTGAGGTGTTGATTATAGCAGACGAGAGTAACGGAGCGAACAAGACAGTTTCCCTTTTTTATTTAATGTCCCCGTAAATTGATCAAAGGTTTACTGAGGTTGGAGCGTGTTCTTTAGTTGGGCTATTTTAACAGCTTCCTCGCATCTTGCAGATGACAGTTTTATGTAATTAGTTTTAGAATAAGAATTTTAAGAATATTTCTTTTTTTATTTTCATAATATTTTTGTTTGTTCTTTTATAAAATATGCATGGCATGCGTTAATATTTTTAAAAACAAAAAATAAATATAATTTCTTTGAATAACTAATGAATAAACTTTCCATTTTTTTTCTCTTGTGTAAATAATGCAATAAATGCACAATTCCAAACTTTTTGTACTGAAGGTGATTAATGGATAATTTAAACGTCAACTTCAACTAAAAACAATTTTAGATTTTTAATAAAATTTATAAAAAAAATCTGAATTAAGTATAGATTATTTTTACATATAACCGGATGTATTTTCATGCACCAAAATATAATGATTTTTGTATTAAAAAATGTTTTATAATTATAAAATGAGAAATAATATTAATAAGTGATTTAAATTTTTTGAAATTTATAATTATAGCCAATATATAAATATATTTTTAATTTCTTAAACATAAAGGATACTAAATTTTGTAAATTGCATTTACTTAACTTGTTTTAAATTTTATAATAAACGGAAGTTGGATTATTATTATTATTATTATTATTATTATTGTCAAATATTAAGGGGGAAAATTGTTATATAATAACTTTTGTTATACTTTTAATGATGCTTTTACTAATTAATGGAAACACTTTTGATGTAAAAGTTTTCTTAAAGTATATTCTATGTTTATTCTATATAAATTAAAATTGATTTATTATTATTATATTCGATGCTTTTTTCTAGCTGATTACATATATTTTAAAAATTTATAATCGAAATTTGACTTATTAATTTGTTAAATGTCAATAATAGTGTTTAACAGTTAATAATTCATTTATATATTTCAGCACATAAGTATTAATTTCTATTTATAATAAAAATCTTTTAATTGTAATGTGCTATTTTTGATGACTATTATTTAGCATATTTAAAATATTTAAAACGCATGTGTTATATAATTAATTACAAATTCAAAAGAAATTACGCTTCATTTACATAAACGATGTAAAAAATTGCACTTTAAAAAATATAAAGTTTTGGTAGAAAACAAAATTATAAAATTTATCTTTATTAATTTGTATTTAAAAAATTTTAAGTCCAAAAAGATTACAAAGTATATATAAAATTACTATAGGAATATGACGATTTTATTTTTAAACAAAATCAAGCTAAGCGATCATATGTTTATATATTAAAGCTTAAAATTCAAATAAGAAATCTAACTTAGCATCACAGTAATGCTAAATTATAAGTCTACTTGAAATTTGTATTTTTTTTTTTTTTATAATTGTATTTGAAGTCCAATTTTTGATTATGACTCTGGATTAATCCAAAACAAAATTTGTCATTTTTTGAAGAAGTGTTAAAAACTAAATACTGCAGTATTTATTATTTAGGTATTTATTATTTTTATTTAATATCCTCCCCCCCCAATAAAAGTAGAATCTTGTATATATATATATATATATATATATATATATAATCGAAAAATATAACGAAAACGATATATTAATATTAATTAATGTATTAATATAATGTTATTTATTTATTTTTCGATGTATCTATATCAAAAAATAAATAAATAACATTATGTTAATTTAACGGTACATAAATGTTGCTGTTGTTCCAGCTAATATCCAATTTTCGCTTTAATGTGTGCCTAGATAATGTGCAGATTATCTGGGTAATTTGAGAAAAGAAACAATTTTTGACACTTTAACACTTGAATAACCCTAGTTAATCAGCAACATTACCTAGATAATCTGTAGAGTAACTGATTTCTGCACTTTATGTTTAACACACACACAGTTACATATATATAATTACATATATTTTACATATATATAAAACATATATGTATCTGAATCTTAAACAATTTATTTATTCATTGCTTATGAAGGGTCTGAATATGAGGCCATTCAGGATCTTTGTATAGCAAATGTTATTATGGTTTTGTTGTTCTATTTGAACGTGTTTCATGATGCTTATGATAATTTACGTGAGGGCTTTGTTGGTCTAGTTGGTCTTTGTTGGTCTTTGTTTGCTTGGTCATGTTTCTGGTTCATTTGTTTCTGTCAGTTCCTTTTTGATTCTCGTATTGATGTGTTGGTATACATATATATTACATATGTATCTGAATTTTGAACAATCTTATTGTTCATTGCTTATGAGAGCTCTGAATGTGAGGAACTTCAAGATCAACTGTAGTCACTGATTCACTGTTGCCAAAATGTTTGTATAGCAAATGTTATTATGGTTTGATTGTACAATTTGATTGTGCTTCTACGTTGCTCATGATAATTTACGTGCTTGTTTGTTGTGCAGAATGGTCATATTTCTGGTTCATTCTCTGTCAGTTTCTTTTTGTTTCTTGCCTGGATGTGTTGTTATACATATATATATAATACACTATATATATACTCACAAATATATATATATATATGTGTGTGTGTGTGTGCGGTACAATATATTTTGTAAAATTGAAGTCCTTTTAGTCAATAGTCCTTTTTGGGTGATTTCTTATTTGCAGACCAGTGGGAGCTGTCAAATCAGATGACATTCCAACGACCCAATGAGCAAAATATTAAAGCATTCCACCCGCTCGAGTGACTTAATTAAAGGGCAGCCCGATTACCCTTTCATTGAGTTTGAAATCTACATTCCCACAACTGTATCCGACCACCTCCATCACACGGTCATTCCACAACCCAAAGCCCGTGTAATTAAAAGATCTCCCAGGGCCCCGGTCAAAACCCAATATTGCCACGACGACTGTTGTCTAATAAGCGACAGGGAGGGGGAGGGTCTCACCTGATTCCTTCTGCAGTACGTGGAGGGAAATTCATTAGATCTTCAATTCTAATCAAAAGCTCCCTGCCCCGCCCCCCTACGCATAGACGGGTGCAATGACGCTTGAAAACCGATCTATATGTCGCTGCAGAAGGGGGGTGGAGTGGGGTGATGGAGTGTCGCCATCGTGTTGTCATTGACAGGGGGTGGAAGGACTGTCTTTCCTGAAAGATGAGCGATCACTCGAAGCAGCTGATGCTTATTACGTAGATAAATGGTTTTTCCGCTCCCGGACATGTTGCGACGACATTATATTAAGAGGGGAGGTCGTTCTCGGCGGACACTCTCTGCTGGGTAAGTGCAGAAGTGACGAAAATGTGCACGGGAGAGAAGCTGGATGGTAACTTGCTCTCTAATGCTCTGGGAGTGAAGTGAGATTTGGGTATTGGCACTACCAAGACAGTAAACAAAAGAGCTGTTGAGTAGATAAGAAGCGAACAAGGTTTTTTTTTGTGTGTGTCTGTGGGTGGGTTCTTATTTCCCAAAGACAAAAAAAGGGATGTCATCCTTTTTTCGTTTATGGGAAATATAGTGTATGTCACCCTCATCCTTAAATATAGGGAGTATGGTGACTGAAGTAAAATAAATGTATAGGAAGGTCTAAAAAAAGGAAGTCACCCTTTTTTTGTCTTTTGGGAAATGCAGTCTATGTCACCAATGCTCCGTAAATATAGGGTGGGTGGTGGATCTCTAAGTGTTGGGGAAAATGAAATTTCGGCATTCATGTTGATAATTCTTGTATATCGTTCAAAATCGGTTGATAATTCTTGTAAATTGTTCAAAATAGGCTGATAATTCTTGTTGGTCGGTTAAAGTATTAATATTGTAGATTAAATATCTTTCTTAGGATAGAAATGGGATACTGGAGTAGAATAAATTTATAGGAGGGGATGTCACTCTTTTTTTTTGTCTTTGGGAAATATAGTCTACGTCACCATTCTCTCTAAATATAGGGAGGATGGTGACTTCTTATGTGTTGGGGGAAATGACATTTTAGTATTGAAATTGATGATTCTTGTATATCGTTCACAATCGGTTGATAATTGTTGTTGGTTAGTTAAAGTATTAATATTGTAGACTGAATATCTTTCTTGAGATGAGTGAGTGGAGGAAGATTTGGATATTGACTTTACCAAGACAGTAAACAAAAGAGTAGATAAGAAGTGAACAAGGATCTTTTTTTGTTGATCGGAAATACATTCTATGTCACCATCTTTTCTAAGTATAGGGAGGATAGTGACTTTCTTAAATATTGAGGGAAAGGAAATTTTAGTATTGATGCCAATAATTCTTGTATATCAGTCAAAATGGGTTGATAATTCTTGTTGATTGGTTAAAATCGGTTGATAATTCTTGTTGATCGATTAAAGTATTAATATTGTAGATTAAATATGTGTATAGTGACGAAAGCTCAGAAGTGGAAGGATGGTAACTTGCTGTCTAATGTTTTGGGAGAAGGAAGTGAGATTTGGGTATTGGACGTTACCAAGACAGTAAACAAAAGAGCTGTTGAGTAGATAAGAAGTGAACAAGGTTTTTTTTTGTATGTGTGGGTGGACTCCCAAAGACTAAAAAAGAGATGCTACCCTTTTTTTGTTTATGGGAAATATAGTGTATGTCACCATTATCTTTGAATATAGGGAGGATGGTGGCTTTATAATGTGTTGGAGGAAATAAAATTTGGTGTTGATAATTCTTGCATATCGGTCAAAATTGGTTGATAATTCTTGTTGATCGTTTAAAGAATTAATATTGTAGACTAAATATCTTTATAATGTTTTGGGAGTGGAGGGAGTATAGGGAGGTATTGGGTATTGGCGTTACCAAGACAGTAAACAAAAGAGCTGTTGAGTAGATAAGAAGCGAACAAGATTTTTTTTTGTTATGTGTGGGTATACTTATTTTTCAAAGATAGAAAAAAGGAATGTCATACTTTTTTGGTTTATGGGAAATATAGTGCATGTCACCATTAACTTTGAATATAGAGTAGATGGTGGCTTTCTTATGCGTTGGAGGAAATGAAATTTTAGTACTGATTTTGATTATTCTTGTATATCGTTCACAATCGGTTGATTATTGTTGTTGGTTAGTTAAAGTATTAATATTGTAGACTGAATATCTTTCTTGAGATGAGTGAGTGAAGTGATATTTGGGTATTGGCGTTACAGAGCCGTTGAGTAGATAAGAAGTGAACAAGTTTTTTTTTTTTTTTTTGTTCTGTGGGTAGACTCTTATTTCGTATAGACAAAAAAGGGATGTCATCCTTTTTTTTGTTTATGGGAAATATAGTATATGTCACCATTATCTTTGAATATAGAGAGGATGGTCACTTTCTTATGTGTTTGGGGAAATGAAATTTTAGTATTGATGTTGATAACTCTTGTTGATCGGTTAAAGTATTAATATTGTAGACTAAATATCTTTCTTGAGATAAAAAGGAGATACTGGAGTAGAATAAATGTATAGGAAGATATAAAAAAGGGCTTTGGTAAATATAATCTATGTCCCCATCCCCCATAAATATAAGATGGTGTATTTCTTATGTGTTAGGAGAAATGAACTTTTAATATTGATGTCAATAATTCTTGTATATGATTCAAAATTGATAATTCTTGTATAGCAATCAAAATCGGTTGATAATTCTTGTATATTGGTCAAAATTGCTAATTCTTGTGTAGAGATCAAAATAAGTTGATAATGCGTGTATATCGGTCAAAATTGGTTGATAATTCTTGTTGATCTGTCAAATTATTAATATTGTAGACTGATACAAATCAATTCCTTGCATATTCAGTATAAGAACTGACCTTATAAGAACTTCAGTTATAAAAACTGAATTGTTTTGTTATTAAACGACCTTAGCCTTAATATAAAATGTCAAATTGCATAAGCATTTAGTAAAACAGAGCAAAATATATGTTTATCCTGCTTTTAATATTTTTATAATTTTTATAATTAATTTTTTTTTTAATTTTCTAGACTTCACAAATTAAATCAGATTTATTTATCAGATATTTTTAATTTAGAATTTTTTTTAATTTATTTATTTCTTATTTAATTTTGTAGTCTTTATGAATTAATCAAATTTATTTTTAGCAGATTATTTTTTTCTCTAGTCTGCTGTATTCCTAGCAATTATAAAATAAAATGTAATAATGTAATTCTTTTTAAATACTGCTTAAACGATATAGTAATCTTAAAAAGGCATAGAATAATAATGTATAGGTATAGTATAATAATAACGGTAAAGGGATTACTAATATTTTGAAGTGATTAAAAAAAATTGTTCTAGATTTTTTATAAATAACTATCTAAAATTTAATAAAAATTCTTTTTTGTTTTCTCTATACACAAATAGAAAGAAAACTACATTCATAGAGCGAGGGAAAAATGGTTTTCGATAGGAAAGAAAAATAAACAAGGATTTTCCATTTTATTTTTATTTAAATAATATTAAAGATAAAGAAATAAAAATATTTAATAACTGAGTGCCAACTTTCTACTTGTATTTTTCAGAATTTCAATCAAATAATTAAAATATTAATTAGTAAAAGATGACCATGTGGGTTATAATGAAAAGACATTGTATTGAAAATTGTTCTAACTTTTATATAAATAACCAACATAAATTGAATAAAAAAATTTCTGCTTGTTTTAGAATAGAAACAAAACAACATTCAGGTAAAGGAGCGATTAAAAAATGATTTTCTATAAGAAAGGAAAATAAGTAAGGATTATCCTTTTTATTTTTATTTAATTAATATTAAAGATAAAGAAATAGAAAGATTTAATAACTGAATGCCAACTTTCTATCTGTACTTTTCACAATTTCAATCAAATAATTAAAATATTAATTAGTAAAGATGACCACGTGAGAAGACATTGCATTGAAAATTGTTCTAGTTTTTATATAAATATCCAACTGAAATTTAGTAAAAATTTTTTTTTGTTTTCTTTGTACTCTAATAGAAAGAAAACAACATTCAGGTAATGGAGGGTGGAAAATGGTTTTCGATATGAAAGGAAAACAAGTAATATATAAAAAAAAATTTAAGTCAATTCCTACTTTTTTTTTACTATATTGCAGAAAAGTCCGCTACAAATAAAGGTGAAATTTTCCTCTTACATCTGGTGCCATCTATTATTAGATGCATGCAACTTAAATCTTAGAAAAAACTAAAATTAATTAATTAAATTTAATTAATGAATTAATATTTGAAAAAACTATATTAACATCAAGTATCATCCACTACAAGTTTTAAAAAATGTATTTGAACATGAGTGGGTGAATAAAAAGTATTTTATGAACGATTGAAAATTTGAACCATATATATATATTTAGGGAGAGTGTGAACTAATAGAAGGAATTGAATAAGAAATAAATTTCCTTTTTATTTTCATTTAAATAAAATATAAAGAATTAATAAGATTTAGTAAATCGAATGCCAACTTTCTATTTGTATTTTTCAGAATTCCAATCAAATAATTAAAATAATAATTAGAAAAGAAGAGCACGTGATCTATAATAAAAATAATTTTTCTCTATTTATAATGATTGCTTTGGGCGAAGAAATTAATATTCATTGCTCAAAATGTAAAAAAAGGAAGGCTACAAAGTTATTTCTGTAAAGAAATAATCGAAAATGCCTCAAAACCAATTTACATTTGCTATAATTAGCTAGAATGCAGAAATGTACTTCCATAAGTGACTTTTTTTGTAAAAGTAATTATAAAAGTTCAAGTTGTTTATTTCATGGTAATTAGTATTTATTTTGAAGAGGACTTATTTTTCTTATTTCATTGAGAAAATTAATTTCATGTTTTATTTATAATAGTTTAATGAGATCATTTTTAAAAACAATATCATAAGTATATAACTGTTATTTTTAAAATTTTATTACTTGTTTAGAAAATATCTAATTATTCATGATAGGAAAAAATATAATAGGATGCATATAAAAACTAATCAAAAATCAATACCCAGAAAGTTTATTGCAGAAAATTTGAACAGCTAAAAGAGAATTTCTTTAATATATAATAATTCACAAGAGTTATGTAGTTTTATTAGTTTTTATGAGGGAATATTCTGAATTTTAAATCGCATACTTTTAATCATAATAAGACCATACCAAGTAACAAAAAATAAATTAAAAAATTAAAAATATTTCTAAGCCATTCATTTATTTGCTTGATATTGATAGCCATTGATTGTTTGGTATTGATAAGCCATTCATAGATGTGATTGATATTTACTGATAGCCATTCATTGACGTGATTTTGTAGTATTTTTTGTTAATTAAATAAAAAATAACAGAGAATAATAATTACATCATAAAATATAATAAATATACTTCACTACAGAATAAAAAAAACCATACATTAATGTGATTGATATGCTTTGATAGCCATTCATTGGCGTGTTTCTCTATTATTTTTTGTTAGTTAAATAAAAAATAATACAGAATAATAATTGTATCATAAAAAATATAATAAATATACTTCACTATAGAATAAAAGAAACTAGGAAAACATTTGTAAAATTAGTAATTGATTAACACAAAAGCATATTTAAAAGCAAACTATACGCATAATGGTTAAATTTGAATTAATTTGCTTTTTTATGAATTTTCGTTAAAAATATTTCATATTATTAATTATAAATTATTTTTGTATAAATATACCACTTAAATTTTGTGAAAAAGAAAGATCCAGTTAAAAAAATTTCATTCCAATTAGATGTAACAAAAGTGTTTGAAATATATTTTAGGAATATATGCAGGATACCAAAATTAGTTTTGAAAGCTGTTTGAGTGTTATATTAGAAATCTATCTTGAAAAGACTGAATCAGTTGAGTCAGAACGATATCGAAGTAAAGTTCACATTTTATTTATTTATTTTTTTGACAAAAATGTTGATTAATAAATGATTGAACAGGGTATATACTTCTGTGAATTTTAATTGCTCTTGTAAAACTACGAATTCCAAAACTGAAAGCTGAATTTTATTGTGTTGAAAATACTCAAAATAAAAAAAAGTCACAATTTTATGCAAAATTCTGAGAGTGAGATGATGGAGGAGAACACCTCAGCTCAAGTGACACTTTTAAGAAACTGCAGCCTGTGTTTGACAACACTTATCATCTCGACGAAGATTGAGATGGATTCTCTGTTTTGAATAATGGGGTGACTGCAGGATTCCATATTTTCAGACGGAAGTAAAGCGCTTAAGTATGAGATGTAGAGTAGTCAAGAAATTTCTCACATTTCTCTTAAATTTTTTCTTCTTTTTCTTTTTATTACTATTCCATGAAAAATGATCTGAGCATCTATTGGGAAAACAAAGATATGTTTAGTTTTGAATTACTTAATAAAAATTGTTAAAGTTGTTAGATCTGAAGAAGAAATTCTTTTTAATTTGAAATAAATAATAAAGAAGATTTGATTTTAAAAAATCCTTTTTGTTATCAAAGTAACTTATTTGGCAAAGGTTTTTTTTTTTTTTTTTTTGTACATAAAGTATTTATTAGTACAGGAAGTATTTAATTATTTTCTGTATTTGTGATGGAATAAAATAAAACATTATTATTGAAAGATTTTTAACACTTTTAAGTAATCTATAAATAACCGAAAAAAATAATTTTAAGTTGATCTTCAAAATATATACAAGAATTAATCTAATCAACTTGTAATATAAGTAATTTATGCAAAAATTAAAACATATAAACTATTTTCATAACAAACGGTTTATTATTTAACAATTTGCTTTGATTACTAAGTCTTTAATAGTATATATATATATATATATATATATATTTTTAAAAATATTTTAGTATATTCACTGAAAATTAGTTGAAAAATTTTGTTAAATAATATAGTTGAAGCAATCTATAACAGTCATTACTTTAAACTGATATTTTCAAATATTTGATGTTAAGTATCATTAAAAGTTTGTGTAAAAAAATTAATTAAAAATTAAAAAATATATAAAAACAAATTTATTAAAGTAATTAATTGTAAATGAACTGTAATTTTCTGTTAAAAATTTGTGTCGAGAATTTTACAAATGAATTTTTATTTAAAAAAGAAAAGCTTTTTTAACTATAAAAATAAATTATTTTAATTTGAAAAACTATATGTTTAATTTCTATAAAGATAAAGGAAATTAAAAGAAAAGAAATTTATATGATCAAAAAAAAAAAAATGAAATTATAATTTTAGAGCGGTTTAAACAATTTAATATCATTTACTGAATTTAATTGCTTTATAAAATGGGTTTTGAAATGAGAAAAATATTTTACTGATTTTTATGTAGCAAGAAAAGTTCCGTAACTTTTACCTGTTATATTTATCCTGCTATTATTTATATCCATGTTATTATTACTCCTGTTATTATTTATATGCATGTTGCCAAAGACACTGAATTCTTCTAAAATTTACTTATAGACAACATAATTTGTAGCAATTTAAACATAATAAAAAAATAAAATTAGATTTTATAAAAGAATACTTAATTTAATTTTCAAGGAACGCTGTTTTTAATTAAAAAAATTTTTTTAATTTTTTATTTCATTAATTTTAAGTTTATTTAAATCATTATTTAAAATTAAAAAAGGCCATTGAAAACTAGAGTTCTGAAAAGAGAATATTATTCTCCTTTGAAAAGATTGATTTTTTTATGTAATCAAGTCAAACAGTTTACTTTAATTTTTAAATGAATGTTAAAATTATATTGTAAGAAGTTGCTATTTTCAAAGTTGTTTAATTGTTTATTGATTAAATAAAAGTATATTTCTAAAATGCTGTCTGAAATTTTTTAAATAAAAAAAAATGATGGAGTAACATAAAACTCCCTTATTGATTTCTAATCTTTGTATGCAAATAACTTTTGTCAAATATTTTTTATTGGAAAAAGAACTGAAAATTCTTTTTGTATTAACATAATCTTTATTTAAAAATAATGACCGTCTCTTTAAATTTGCTTGAACGAATTCATTGTATCGGATTAGTTTAAAAGATCTTAAATAAAATCCATACTCAACCTATTGGTTTTCCTTTATCTCACTAAATTGTTATTTAATTTGAAGAAAAGATAAGAGGGTTTGGTTAGACTTTAAAAGAATATCGATTATTTTATTTTAGAAAGAAAAAAATCTCAACGTTTGCTAAAATTGTCTTTAGTTTTAGATGAAGACAATTTCAATATTTAATACTTTTAAAATTATAATTAAGTTAATATTTTTAAAATTATAATTAAAATAATATTTTTAAAATTATAATTAAAATAACATTTTTAAAATTATAATGAAAAATAATATTTTTAAAATTATAATTAAAATAATATTTTTAAAATTATAATCAAAATGACATTTTTAAAATTATAATTAAAATAACATTTTTTAAATTATAATGAAAAATAATATTTTTTAAATTATAATTAAAATAATATTTTTAAAATTATAATTAAAATAACATTTTTAAAATTATGATTAAAATAGCATTTTTAAAATTATAATTAAAATAATATTTTTAAATATTAAATGTCGATATTTTTACATTGATTAGCTTGAAAAAAAAATCGAAATTTATATAAAATCAAATATTAATCTTTTGGATTTCCTTATAAACATGATTGCTTTATAATTAATATTAAATTTAATAATTCTTTTTTAGTTATCAATATATTAAAAACTGTAAAACATGTTTTTTCTTACAAATGATTTGACACGTATATGTTACAAAAATTATTAGTTTATTTTAAAATTTTAATAAGCTTAAAAATTTTAATCAGATAAGTTTTTAAAAATTAATTAAATTTATTTTTATGAGTTAGTTTATGCACATTAGGAATATGTTTAATGAAATAAGAATATTAATAGTAAATATTAATTAAATAGTA
Organism: Caerostris darwini; assembly: GCA_021605075.1. Lineage (NCBI taxonomy): Eukaryota > Metazoa > Arthropoda > Arachnida > Araneae > Araneidae > Caerostris > Caerostris darwini. Next base: position 183,461 of record BPLQ01010066.1, read on the forward strand.
ATATTAAAATATTAAATATTAATATTAAAAATTATTAAATATTAATATTAAAAACATTAAATAAATTTTAATGAATAAAAAATATTTTAATAAATTTTATACATAAAATATATTTTAAAAATATATGAAATAAAAATATTTTCACAGATTTATCAAGAAAATATATCTAAGATATGTCTGTCCTAATCCCAGTCATCTGTCATAGTAAATATTTTTAAAACGTTGTAATTTCTATATATTTATGAAAATATTTTAAAAATAATGGAAATGAAGTTTTCATCTTATTTAAATTTTAAACTATCTTTTTTTAAAAAAATTTATTATTTCATTAATTAAAACTTCTTGAAGCTACTTCTACAGATTTTGTTAAAAAGAACAAGCATATGAAAATTACTAATTTAACGATAATTGATCAGCAAAAAAAATAAATAATAATAATAAATAAAAATGGAAAATTTAAGATAAACGCCATGATGATAAATAGAAAAAATAAACAAATGTTGTATCATCACATAATAAATACACAAAAATGTTGTAGCATAATATTTTTTTATTCCCTTTCGGATAGAATTTTTTTAATCTTTTTTTTTTTCATTGTTTTTTTTTTTTTTTTAATTTTTAAAATTTTTTTTTTTTTTTTTTTTTAATCATTTCCTTTTTAATTCTTTTCGTAAGGGAATAAAAAAAAATATTATGTTACAACATTTTTGTGTACTCATCGTATGAGTATACAACATTTGTTTATTTATTGTAGTTATCATATGAGGATACAACATTTGTTGCATTATTATATTTACTATGACTGTGTATATCTTAGATTGTAAATTTTTATTATTTATTTTTTTACTGATGAATTACCGTTAAATTAATAATATTTCGTGGTAAATTAATAAATTTCATATGGCTGTGCCTTTTTAACAAAATCTGTAGATCTGCTTCACTTTCTTAGATTGCATCTAGTAAGAAAACAACATTACATTAGGCTTCTACAGATTCATCTCTCATACCTGGTTACATATTCAAGCAAATTTTAATAAGACGAATCAACTTTTAATCTCATTTATTATTCCTTGTATTAATTACAATAACTGGAAAAAATTTCAACTAACACTCTTAATTTTTTATTCATTTTGCCCATCTTAGCAGTAGTGACCAACAAGCCGATAGGCAAGCAATTTGTTAGCAGCTTCTAAATTGTATAAAATTATTTCAAGTTAATGAAGTCTTTCCAATATTTTCTACTACATTTTTTGTATTTATCACATGAGGATACATTGTTTGTTTATTTATTATATTTATTATATGATAACACATTTTTTTTATTTTATAATATTTATCATATGATGACTCATTTGTTGATTTATTATATTTATCATATGGTAATACAACAGTTATTTATTATATTCATCATCAAAGCGTATATCTTAGATTGTACATTTTTGATTTATTTATTTTTTTTTTGCTGATCAATTAACGTTAAATTAATAAATTTCATATGGCTGTGCCTTTTTAACAAAATCTGTAGAAGTGGCTTCACTTTCTTAGATTGCATCTAGTAAGAAAACAAACATTACATTAGGCTTCTACACATTAATCTCTCATACCTGGAGATATCATTTTATTATTCAATAACTTTCAATTAGAAAACAATAAATACTGAATAAATAAATATAACTTAATAGTTCACTCAATAAAATCTTTATTTTGACATTTGATGATTATTAGGAAAGGACGGAATACAATGTCTGACATTCTAACAATAGATAATTTCTAGTTCTTTACTGTTCGCTTCATAATAACGGGGAATTGCGAATTCCATAAAAAGCCACTATCTTCTAAAGATTAACATTTATTTATTTATCATTAAAATAAAAAGTATGGAAAAGAAAATCTTTCATCCCTAACTGAGCAAACAAAAGTTATAGAAATATTTTTCTGGCATTATTATTTCGAGGATAAAAGCAATAAATGAGACAGTCCAACCAAGACACAAAAACATAAAAACGCCAAAAAAATCCGAGACAAAAAGAGGAGACACATCACTGGAATCTGAATGACTTCTTTTCGTTTTCAAAAACAATTGAAAAGAAACATCTTGCCAGAATTTACGGTGAAGACCCGAACCCCATAATTTTGATAGAATTGAGTTTAATTTTGATATACAACAGAAATTTTTGTTATAAGCAAACGCCATGGGAAATACATTAAGTGTATCTTCAGAGATAAAAACGTTTTCGTCATGTCCGAATCTTAATTGTGCATAGTTTCTAGTTCTAATCTGAGAAGAATGTGGCGTTTCAAAAGAAATGTCTACGTACTTAACAGCTGAAACCACCCAATTGTTACGAATTACCATTCTTCCTAGTGCTTTCAGGTGATCTTTTCCAGAATCGAGAAGAAATGGGACGTAAAATTCCATAGTATACAATTTATGGTCGCCTGACTGAACGGCTCTAGAAAGCTCGTGGAAAGTCCGGATCGGTGCTACTTTAGTTGGTTGAATTATACGAGACAGTAAAGTGACAGAATAACTGAATGAAATCAACAAAGTAAACCAAAAGCCAGGCAGTTAACAATATTTTACTGCTTAAAGAACCGTTTCCTATCTTTGAGGATTGTCCAACAACAGTTCCAAAGAGTTTGAACAGGTTATACCCCACAGAACCTTTAAATTTCGTAAATAAAATTGACATCACTATTAGCACGATGCATAAACCAACCCACGTCGTTGTGTCAAAAACTTGAAGAAGAGCAAAATTCGATTTAATATTTTCCGGCTTAGGAGTTATGAAAGTAGACTCTTCTACGAGATAAGGCATGCTGAAATCAACTTCTGTACTATGTATTTCATTCATGGACAGATAAGTCATGGCCAAGTCAGCTTCACCCCTCTGAATCATACCAATCATGCCGGTGAAGTTACCATCCGGAAGCGGTTCCCCAAAGAGCATGTCTTTTGAAATGACAATTTCGTACTGTATTCTTAGAGCCTCCAATACAATTTGCAAGAATTTTCCCTTCGCAGCCTTCCAGTTCCGCTTCTCCGTTTCTCTTTCTATTAACGTGCATCAATAGTTCCGTTGGTCTAACAGCTACAATGGTTTTTTGTTTCATTTTTATTAGACTACTTTTAACACAGAAAATTATGTTGATAAAAAGAAGTACTATAAGAACGCGTTACTGTGTTCTAGTTATTTTTTGTATTACGTTTTCTTACTAAGCCACACTCACTAAATTAAAACTCATTCCATAAATATGTCTAAAAACAGGACACGTTTCAATAAATAAATTTTTTTATATGTATTGTTGTTAATTTCTTTTAATATTTTCCTTTTATTATGGAAACAATTAAAGACATATTTATTTTTTTGTATTACGTTTTTTTACTAAGCCACACGCACTAAATTAAAACTTATTCCATAAATATGTCTAAAAACAGGACACGTTTCAATAAATAAATTTTTTTAGATGTATTGTTGTTAATTTCTTTTAATATTTTCCTTTTATTATGGAAACAATTAAAGACATATTTATTTTTTGTATTACGTTTTTTTACTAAGCCACACGCACTAAATTAAAACTCATTCCATAAATATGTCTAAAAACAGGACACGTTTCAATAAATAAATTTTTTTATATGTATTGTTGTTAATTTCTTTTTATATTTTCCTTTTATTATGGAAACAATTAAAGACTTATTTATTTTTTTGTATTACGTTTTTTTACTAAGCCACACGCACTAAATTAAAACTCATTCCATAAATATGTCTAAAAACAGGACACGTTTCAATAAATAAATTTTTTTATATGTATTGTTGTTAATTTCTTTTAATATTTTCCTTTTATTATGGAAACAATTAAAGACTTATTTATATCTTTAATAAATATTAAATATGAAAAAAATTAAAGCAAAATATGAGGACGTATCTCAAAATCAGAACCCAAATACTTACAAACAAATATTTGAAATAAAAATCTATATTATTGATATAAAAATAATTCTTGAATTCCGTTTCATAAATTTTGTGATATATAAAAGCGCCTTTTCTATGTGTGGTTATTGTAAAGAACTGTAGGAAGTGTAACGATCTTCAACGCTTTTATGACCAATTTTGTTACTCAAATAATTAATCGGCCTATATATCTATAAACTTTTATATATATGTATAATTAATCGTCTTAAACTTTTAATTAATCGGCCTATATATCTATCAACTTATATATATATATGTATAATTAATCGGCTTATATATCTATAAACTTTTATGTATGAATTAAATTTTTTTATTCTAATTAAAATAATTCTTCTTGCAAAATCTTACACTAAGTATTGGATTCTTTGAACATGTTGTGGGAATCTTGCACACATTCTTGAATAGAAACCAAAATTAAATTCACTAGAGTTATAAAATTCAAATAGATTATGCATTTAAATAAAGTAATTTTAAAAATATTTCTTTTCAAATCAAAGATGTTATTTAAACAAAATGCAATTGAAATTATATTTTAAAGCTTTAGATTTACACAATTTATACTACCAACACAAGAGTATATATGGCTAACATCGATTTAATACCAACACATTAACAATATTTTGAATTCAGTTATCAGTTTAGTAGCGAATAAAATTTTTCAATTCTCTTTCATTATAGGCTTTTTCGAGGATAATTCCTTATGTGCACAGTCACATGGGTTTTTTTACCGGTTTGTAAATATCCTTAGTGGAGACACGATTAATACGTAGAAGTAAATAGATAACTTATTTTATCATAATTTCTGTACAGCATTGTGGATAAGATTTAACAATAATTTGTTCATCATTGCAGCTGAAATAATTTCTGATACTGCAGGTGATAATCATCCCAACTTTTCACCTGTTTTCAAATCATCTGTAGTGACAATTATTTGTTATATGATTAATACTTTTTCGCTACTTTACACACTGAGTCAAAAGCATATCACAGTTACTATTTTACTATTTCATTTCGACCACAGCATATCTTTTTCCATTTAATATTGGAGTTTACACAATCATGTATATCATCAGTCACAATGATTTGATTAGTCCGCTAGAGATTGATTTTCAGGTTTGATTAAATAATCCAAATAAATCCAAAGTACAATAATCTGATTATAACAATAATCTGATTGTAGAATAGTGCATTAGAAATTTTAAGTAAAAAGTTCAGTTCTAGTTTAAGATTATCTCTCTCAAATTTTTGCTGCAGATATCTGAAAGTAACCTTTCACTGCAGAGAGATTCTTTGTGGATAATATCAGACCTGGTTTCTATAGAAGCTTCATTATGGTTTTTAAATAAATAAAAGTGTATAAATGTTGAAAAAAATATGTTAAATAAGATAATAAAAATGAATTAATGTTTAAAAACACAAACTCAAAATTCAAAAATTTATATTTTGTAAATTTTTAAATATTTTGGTCATTAACTGATCAAAAACAACGGTCGTTAAAATAAAAACAACAATTTTACAAGCCGAAAAATTGTAACACCAAATATCTGATGGAAATTACAATAATGATACGAGTTTTATTACGATTATTACGTTAAGTATTGATATCAGGAATAAATAATGTATAAAAGAAAATTCTGTGGCAGAACAGCGAAAGAAAGTCTTGGGGACAATTGTTGTAGTGACTTAAATACGGTTTATTAAAATTTACTGACAAAATAAGGACTGGTATTCCGATGTTTTGTAAAACTAAAAGATTATTTTGATGATGCAAGAGACTTGTTAGTTATGGAACATGTTTATATTGTAAATTTTTGTTATTTATTTTTTACTGATGAATTACCGTTAAATTAATAATATTTCGTGGTAAATTCATAAATTTCATATGGCTGTGCCTTTTTAACAAAATCTGTAGAAGTGGCTTCACTTTCTTAGATTGGATCTAGTAAAAAAAAAACAAACATTACATTAGGCTTCTACAGATTCATCTCTCATACCTGGTTACATATTCAAACAAATTTTAATAAGACGAATCAACTTTTAATCTCATTTATTATTCCTTGTATTAATTACAATAACTGGAAAAAATTTCAACTAAAACTCTTAATTTTTTATTCATTTTGCCCATTCTAGCAGTAGTGACCAAAAAGCAATCAATAGGCAAGCAATTTGATAGCAGCTTCTATATTGTATAAAATTATTTCAAGTTAACAAAGACTTTCCAATATTTTTTACAGCATTTTTGTGTATTTATCATATGATGATACAACGTTTGTTTATTTATTATATTTATTATATGATATTACCACATTTGTTGATTCATTATATTTATCATATGATGATACAACATTTGTTTATTATTATATTTATCATATGATGATACCACATTTGTTGATTTATTATATTTATCATATGATGATACAACATTTGTATATCTATTATATTTAACATCATTGTATATCTTAGATTGTACATTTTCGTTATTTATTTTTTTGCTGACCTATTATCATGAAATTAATAATATCTTATATTAAATTAGTAATTTTCATATGCCTGTTCCTTTTAACAAAATCTGTAGAAGTGGCTTCACTTTCTTAGAATTCATATGGTAAGAAAACAAACATTAGGCTTCTACAAAATTGTTTCTTTCTCTCAGACCTGCTATATATTCAAACAAATTTTTATAAAAATAATCATCATTTAATGTCATTCATTATTCCTTGTGTTAATTAAATTTAATTTATTGTAAAAAAAATCATCTAAAACTCTTAATTTTTATTCATTTTTCCCATCTTAGTCAAAGTCGATGTTAGAAAAGAATTTGTTAACAGTTTCTAATTTGTATAAAATTATTTCAAGTTAACGAAGGCTTTCCAATATTTTCTTATTTTAAATCTTGAAGATTCATTGTATTTCTGTAGGTACATCCTCTTAAACAACATGAACCCTTGATAACAATAATGAAAAATCGGATTAATCATTAATGAATATTTTATGAAATTATTGCAGGTATTTGAACAAAATCATGAATTGGAATGAATTTCAGAGAGAACCTGAATAAAATATCTTAGGAAACAATTGTGATTTTACCGGTTATATGTATTTATAGGAATTTACAACATTTCAAATATATCACAAATCTTGTTGTTGGATCAAAAATAATTTAATCAGCCTTGAAAAATTTCCATGAAAAGCTTATTGTCCAGGTTTTATAAGCACCACATGGCTACTCGGCCAGTCAAGGGGAACGATGACCATAACAAGGTAAATCGAATTTCCAAGCAACATGAAACAGCAAACCCAGCCAAGTAAGTTCTCCATTCTCATTCAAATCCCCCCCATTTGAATAGAGATGGGGGCTGTTATCTATATAGGCCACCCCTCCAGACAAGGGGTGGAAGAGCCCCTATCTCCTGAGGTCAGCAGCGACTGTGGTCAATGAAGAGGAAAAGGTAGGGTGGCAAGCCTTTAAGTCTTCACACCCTGGGGACCACAAAAAGATAAGAGGGGGTTGTTTTCGCCCCCAGCCGCAGAGGGGGTGGGGGTGGGCTCTAAAAGATACACTTCAGAGTCCCTTTAGTGGCGGAATGGGAACAGGAAAGGAAATGAAACTGCTCCAGTTCGGTTTGATTTTCAGAGGGCTCTTTCAAATGAGTCTCGTTAACTCAGGTTGTGTTTTTCTTTTAGTGGGCATAAAAGGGAAGTGGGGTCTTTGGAAACGAGCTGGGAAGTAATGAAAGTAGGGTGGGAAGAATTGGAATGAGCCAGAGAAGAAACTGAATAAAATATCTCAAGGAACAGTTGTGATTTTACTGGTTGTTTGGTATTTATGAGAATCTACAAAATTTCTAAATTTTAAGTAAGCCTTTACTAGTTCTGCCATCATATCATAGGTCAAACCATGGTGTATTTGAATCTATGAATGTATTTGGCCAAAATAATGAATGGAATGAGCATCAGAGAGAAACTAAATAAAATATCTCAGGAAACAGTTGTGATTTTACCGATTGTTCGGTATCTATGTGAATTTACAACATTTCGATATTTTTGACAGTATTTATTAATTAAGCCTTTCACTTATTCTGACATCACATGATTGGTAACATCTATGATGTGTTTGAATCTATGAATGTATTTGAACAAAATAATGAATGGAATGAGCATTAGAAAGGAACTGAATAAAATATCTTAAGAAACAGTTGTGATTTTACAGACTGTTCGATATTTATTTGAATTTACAAAATTTCGAAATTTTTGAATTGTATTGTATTTATTAATTAATCGTTTCATTTTTTCTGGCATTATATAAAAGCTAACATACATGATGGATTTGAATCTATGAATGCATTTGAACAAAATAATGACTGGAATGAGAATTGGAGAAAAGCTGAATAAAATATCTTAGGAAACAGTTGAGATTTTACTGGTTCGATACGTACGTGAATGTAAAAATTTTCGAAATTTTCCAATTGTATTTATTAATTAAGCATTTCATTTGTTCTGTCATCATATAATAGGTAACATCTATGAATGTATTTCAACAAAAAAAAAAGAATTGGAATGAGCATATAAAGAAGTTGAATATCATCTAAAAACCGGTTTGTTAGTTGATTTTAAACTTTGCAGAGGAGGAATTGGAATGAACATTAGAGCACAACTAAATAAATTTTAAAAAATAATTGAAATTTTACTGGTTATTTGATATTTATCTAAATTTTTGAAAATTCAAAAGTTTTTCAATGGCATTAATTGAGCATTTTACTTAATCTATTGTCAAAGGAAAAGACATATATTTGAAAAAAGTTCTGGAAAAAAAGGAACTGGAAACAGTATCTAACGAATGAAATTATCATGAATGAATGAAATTTTATAGTTCATGAAGGAATCATGAATGAAATTTTATGATTTTAAATTTTGCAGAGCGGCAATGAAGGTAGAGAGAAATAGAATGAGTATTAGAGCAAAGAATAAAATATTTTAAAATTTACAGGTTGATAAATATGTATCTGAATTTTCAAAATTTCAATTTTTTTTAATTTGAATTTCATTCATTTTAAAAAATTATCTTTCATCGTAGCAAACTTCAATAAGCATAACCTCTCATTGTAGGAAATATTTGAGAAAATATTTGGAAAGACGAATGAATTGGAATTCGCATCTAACGAAATTGAATGCAATTCCTGGGTTTACAATTTTGTGAGATGACCATGAAGATAGGGAGAATTCTAATGAGCATTAGAAAAAATTAAATGAGATATTTAAAGAAACAACTTACATTTTACTGGTTGATCAATATTTATCTGATTCGGTTTTTGTAATTGCAATAAATAAGCATTTCAATTAAGAATAGAAAATATTTGGAAAAACGAATGAATTGGAGTGAGGATCTAAAGAAATTGAATGAAATACTTTGATTTTAAATTTTTCTTGTTGACTGTCGAACGTTAATATGAATTTTAAAATCTGAAGTAATTTTAAGGATAAACATGTTTACTTAGAAATTGCAGCCAATTATGTGTCTGCAAAAATTTGGGAAAAGCAAACGTATTTCAAAAAGACCCCGAACAAAGCTTTAACGTTTTAAAATTGCTTTAGAAGACTTAAGATTTTATTAGTTCTTAAGCATTTATTTGAATTTTTTAACCTTTTATTTATTTGAATTAAACATTATCAGGTGTAGCAATAAAATATACGTTTCCATAGAAACGCAGAGAAATACGACATTAAAATTTTAATATCTACAATAATTTTATTCTAAATAGCTAATAGAATAATTTATTATTTAATAGCACTGCATCTTTAATGGGATAAATTAATTTATATATAATACTTATTTTGCTATAAAAGAAAGCGCTAAGTATTTATAAGAATACTGAAATTTTTTTCATATTTTTGTAAATCATTATGTAAATCATATCATTATGCTTTTCATATATTATTATAAAAACATATTTTAAGATGAATAAATCACTTAAATTAATTTGAAAATTGTTATAATAATTAATTAGCATTTTCTAAAGAAAACTTACTAAATTTGGAGAAAAAATTATATCGATTATAAGAAGAAACAATATTGCAAACAAACGCTAAGTTTTTATAAAAATGCTGATGTATTTTCATATTTTTGTAATCATTATGTAATCAATTTGTAAATCATATCATTTTGTTTTTCGTATATTATCACAAAAAACATATTTTAAGATAAAATAAAATCACTTAATTAGTTTGAAGATGGTAGTAATAATTAACTAGAATTTTCTAAAGAATATCTAATAAATTTGTTGAAAAAATTTGTTCGATTTAAAGAAAAAATAATGTTGCAAACAAGAGCTAAGTATTCATAAGAATGTTGATGTTTTTTTTTAAATTTTTGTGAGTCATTAATTTCTAACTATTTTGTAAATAATATTGTTTTTTATATATCATCACAAAAAACATATTTTAGGATAAAAAAAATCACTTAATTAGTTTTAAGATGGTTAAAATAATTAATTATAATTTTCTAAAGAAAACTTTCTGAATTTGGAGAAAAAATTAGTTCTATTAGAAGAAGGAACAATATTGCAAATTTTTAATTAACTTTATTTTCTGATCTACATATTTTTAGCGTCAACACACTGTTGCCAAGATGGATAAAAAAAACTTTAGGAATTAACAAACAATATATCGTTAATTCTTTTAAGGTATGTACTGTAACTTTTTCACCGTCCCGTTCATTATTCCATGGAATAAATTATGAACACTCTTTGCTTCATCTTACGATTTAATGCAAATATTCCGGATCTGTTCAGTTTGTTTGTACAGGAACTTAAATTAACATACTAATACATAAAAAAAAAATTCTCTACTAAAAAGGAATGGCAAAGTGAGTGTGGGTGAAAATCTTTTCCTTTAGAAAGAAAAAGAAAAGGCGAGTAAATAAGCTCAGTTCGTGACAATAAAGAAGCTCGGATTATTAAGGGGAAGTAAGGCAGGGAGGTAATTTATTTATTACATAGAAGACGATTTTTAATGAACTCTTAAAGTATGGAGACTGCCAAAAAGAAAAAAAAAGGAATTTTTGGAACAGGATAATAAAAATGGAATTCAAAAAGAGCGTATTAAAATGGGTTTTATATTATTTTGTGTGAAACTGCCGTGCCGAGCTTGGTTCGTTAATTTCTTTTTTTTTTGTTGTTGGTGGGACTTTTTGACAAAATAATAATTGCATTTTTTTCTGAAAAGAAAAGCATTTGTTAAAACTCTCTACTTTACATTTTCCACAAAAGAATATGTCCTCAAAGAGTGTGATGTGGAAAGAAATTCAATAAAACTTAAACAAGCAACCGAGCTGTCGCATGTCTACCAGAGAGGATTACACAATTGTATAAATAAAATCGACATGCACAATAAAAGCGCATGTGCAAAAAAATACTCGCACAACAATAACAGCCCATGTGCAATGAAAATACGTACACAATAATAACATAATCGCAATAAATATACATTCTCTATAAAAACACAAGTGCAATAAAAATGTATACCCAATAATAGCACATGCACAATAAGAATACATGCACCTCCTTCCATAAGAATAAGTTTCTTCTTCAATACCAAGACTGTGCGATAAAAACCATCACATCCAACAGCACATGCGCAGTAAAAATGCACAATAAAGAGAACCTGTGCAATAAAAGTACTTTTGTACAATTCCTGATTGAAAACAGCTGACACTTCCACCAGTCTTTTTGAGTTCACGAATGATTTTTCGTTGATCACGTTGAGTGAGTTTTTTTTTTTTTTTTGTCTTCCTTCTTTTTTCTTCTGTCATGCATAATAAAAATAGGACTGACGTAGCTGCACAATAACACCTTTGCGCATGCACAATAAGGATATTCCTGGGCATCCTAAAACAACAAAACATGAACAATAAAAATTTTATTCATGTTAAAAAGGAATTAAAACAGGAAAAAACACTATAAATCTCCAACAGCTTCTAAATAGATTTTTTGGACGATGTCCTTCAATAAACCCAAAGTTATTAGTATTGCATTTCTAAGTTAAAATACATGCACAATAACAGCATATACAAAATAAAAATACGTGCACATAACAAGAGCACAGGCGCAATAAAAATACATGCACAATAACAGCACATGCACAATAAAAATACATGCACATAACAGCACACGCGCAATAAAAATACATGCTCAATAATACCACATGCTCAAATGAAATCGCTAGAATTTCAACGATTCACAAAATGCTGCTAAAATCGGACACAGATAACAATTTAACAATTTAATAAGATAAATATACAGATTTAAAGAAATGTTTTTAAAAGACTAAAAGTTCATAATAATTTCTAGAATTTTAACCAAATTCACCATTATTAAAATGGTCGCGGTTGTCATATTTATCAGCAATATTGTAATTTTTGCCAAAATTATGAAGTTTAAGCAATATATAATATAGAGTACATTTATTTTTCGTATATCGACACCGTAGACGAATGGACCACCTTTTCTACTTATGTATGCCACAAACAGTCAACCGAAGGGCCCGATGGGAGAACATTGCTTTTTTAAAAACTTTTAAAGTAGTTATCACACATTTAAGTGTTGTAAAGAATATAGGACCTGATGGCCGACTGACTAGTGGTCCACAGGTTTCGGGTTGGTGGCAATTGGTTGGTGCCATAGATTTTTTATAAGGGTTCGGAATCCACTTTAAACAGTAGGTCCCAGTTTAATATGACTGTAGAGCTTTGGAAACCCCGTAAAAAAGCAAACATCTCCTGTCACGAAATATGCCTGTAAGTAGACGGCCTTGGCCCACCATAGGGCTGTTGCGTCAGTAAAGAAGAAAAAGGATTAAATGCAGAAAGCTCCCAACTTTTAGTTGAATTGCTCATGCTAAAACAACTTGTCAGAATCGCATTCTTTGTACGCTTATTCTTTTTAATTATTAGATTTATTTCCATTACAAATTTGTAATTTTAAATAAAACTTTTCCTTTGAGACTTCTAATTGCATTATATTTTTATATCATTAATTTTAAAGTTTAAAATAACATTTTATATTAATGATACTTTGAAAAAAAAATTATTAACTTTGAAAATCTGTGCAGTTCCAAATTTTAATTTAATCAATATAATATGAAGGATAAAACCACTTCTTTCATGAATTATCCTCAAAAACGATAGTTGTTAATTAAGTCCATAATTATCAAGAATCAAAAGCTGATCAAGATAATGATTCAAGATTCTTAGCTCATTATGAAGATTTTAATCGCTTTTAAGTAGATAATGAAATTCCTTGTAACATACATTAAATATTGAGATAAATCTATTTTACACTTAGTTATCAACAAACTATCTCCCAAACTTAATTACAGTAATTAATCATTTTAGTTCATTATTAAATTTAATACTTTTTATTTTCAGAGCATTATTTTTAGGATAATACTTTTAATTCAGAGTCGTTAATTATATCATCAGATTTTTTTTCTTCTTATCATTGTTAGTCATTGTTTGGATTTCATTTTAGGTTACGAAATTTTGCGAATTGCTTATGGATTGAAATTTTGACGGATTTTTTACAGATTTCATTTTAAGAATTTTTATGTAAACTAATACGCTATTTATGTATACGATTTTTAAACTGTTTATAAACATGACACTATTTATTTATGTAAACAACTATTACAGTCTGTTTTATATAATTTAATCATTTACTCGTATTGCTGTGCCCAAAAAGTAAGACCAATTATTTTTTTTCAAAAGCTCTTTATTTATTCTTCCAAATTTATTTCATCGCCTACAAAGTAATCCCCTACGGACACAATGCACTTAGGCCAACTTTTTTCCCAATTCTTAACGCATGCTAAAAATTCATCGGGATTCACGTTGAATCTCTGATAGTCGACTTAAAACAGTGTCCCGGAGTGGCCTTTTGAGTTTAGGGATGAGCCAGAAGTCGCATGGGGGGAATACGGCGTTTGTGAAACGATATGGGTTTCATTGTTGGCGAAAATGTCACGACGAATCAATGCAGTGTGAGCTGGCGCATTCAATGTTTTCGCTATATTCAATGTTTTCAATGTTTTCGCTCAGATTTGAGGCCCAAAATGGAAGGGACCGATCCTTTTGAAATTCCAGCATCCTCAGCAAGGTCTATAATTGTAAATCGACGGTTTGCAAGAATCAAATTTTTATATTTTTGATTATATTTTAGGTTATATTTTTTGGTTATATTTTTATATTTTAGGTTAAGGGTCGACCAGAGAGCTCTTCGTCTTCAACGCGCTCTCTGCCTTCTTTGAGATGTTTATACCACTTGTAAACATTTCTTTCCGATATAGGAATGCTCACCGAATGCCTTCTGCAACATTCTATAGGTTTCCGTAAACAAAATTAAATGCAAGTTCTTTGTTCAATGAATTCAGATATTTCAAAAGTCGCCAGAATCAGTTTTAGCGTCTCACAAAGCCAAGCGTAACTCAAACACTAATGTATATTTTGATGTCAAATTTCACACTGATGTCAAGGACAGTGCCAACAACCTAAAAAGAAAAATTGAAATTCCATAAGCCCCAGGAATTTTAAATTGAAAATTGGATATTAGCAAAAAGTAATTTTGCAATGAAATGTCCTAAAAAAACATTAATATAATATATATAATTTTTATAAATATTTAAATTATTCAGCAAAAATTATTATAGTAAAATATGCTTATTTAAATCGGATGTATATAAAGAAAAAGCATTTATTATAAATTTCAAATTAATTTATCAGAATAATGGTCAATATGTGTGTATAGGCATTATAACATAGTAATCAAAACAATCTAATTTATTATATGTGCAAAAAAATTTATTTTTCAAATTTTATGAACAAGAAGTAAAGTATTTTTGGTATCTGATATCATTTTTTTATTTCTGATATTATTTTTTGGTATCATTCTGATTGTTTACGAGTGTAATCTAGACTTAAAAGTAAGATTTGACTTCTTAAAAGTAAAGCATTTAAATGGTCCATGCCAGAAACTTTTTTATAATATAAGAATGAATAAAATTTGAAGCCATAAATATAATTAAAAAGTTTAGATCCTATCTAACTAAAGAATATTTTAAAAAACTGCAAAAACTTTTCATTAATTGATTTTTAATTTCAAACTGAAAAACTTTTTCATTAATTGTTTTTTAATTTCAAACTGATAAAACTTTTTCATTAACTGATTTTTAATTTCAAATTGATAAAACTTTTGCATTAATAGATTTTTAATTTCAAACTGATGAAACTTTTGCATTAATTGTTTTTTAATTTCAAACTGATAAAACTTTTGCATTAACTGATTTTTAATTTCAAACTGATAAAACTTTTGCATTAATTGATTTTTAATTTCAAACTGATAAAACTTTTGCATTAATTGATTTTTAATTTCAAACTGATAAAACTTTTGCATTAATTGATTTTTAATTTCAAACTGATAAAACTTTTGCATTAACTGATTTTTAATTTTCAACTGATAAAACTTTTCCATTAATTGATGATTTCCAACTGATGTTTATTAAGGAGATATTCTTCCACTAGTAACTAGTAATCTTTTAAAATTTTTCATGCTTTATTTAAGATACATTACAATAACAAATATTATTCATAAATAACATTAGACAATCAGAACATATAACAGTTATAAATTTTCAATTGAATGCAAGACATAAATGACACAACTGCAAGATAAAAGAAAACCTTTATAAAATTACAAATAAAATAATGTTTGTAGAAAAGTTGGAGGTAAATGATAATAAATGTTATTTTCTTTGAAAGCAAGACCTGGAATTGTTTTGAAAAACTACTCTAAGGCTGTTTCTTGTCACATATTATAAAGATAAATTGTTATTAGTTTTCGATAAATCCCATTAGAAGATTTATGGAGTTTTCTACCTTAGAAATGGCAACATTTTTTAAATCAAAATATCACAAATAAATAATATAAATTCCTATTTTGTGCTGTTTATTGATTTTAAAAAGCAAATAAATATATACCCTTTAATGAATAAAATGAGGGTGTATCTTTTTTTGGAGAAAAGGGTTTATTTAAAAAATAAATATAAATTATAAAACTTTTATAAAATAATATATTTCAGTTAAAAAACATACCCATTATCAGTCATTATTAATGTTTCTTGCATGTGCTTGTAAAATGGACTTCTAAGAAAAAAAAATTCCCCAAGAAGTCCTTTTTTTTTTTTTGTGATGGTTTGTTTTGTCGTTCTACAGTAATTTTGTGCACATTTTAGGCTAAGTAGACCAGGACTTACAGTTTAAAGTGGATTCCGAACCACTCACAAACACCCATGCCACCGCCAGGATTCGAACCTGAAGCATGTGGTACCAAAGGCCAGAGCGCTAACCAATTAGCAATCAGACAACTCTTGTGTTTATGAGAAGCATGAGCCTGAAATATCCTACAGATTTCGTCAATGTTTAGGCTTATATTTGAAAAGTGAACTCTCATTTTCGCATTGAAGATTTCCTCTCATTTTAGACTTCATTGGGCGAGGAGAGAAAAACCTAATTCTAATGAATATGACGTTGAAAATAATAGTAAAATTTTGGAAGCTTTTTTAGATATTGACACGCATTCGTCATTGTAAGAAAGTTTCAAGAGACAATTCCTGATGTCAATCTACGATCAGTTAGATCTACTTTCTCTTCTTCAATCAATGTCCACGTAGTACTACTTGCAGACGGCGAATTCTCATAGGCTCCAACGGAAATTTTTTAAACATTAAAAATTTTATAAATGCTAGCGCTTGTAAAATGGACCTTTAAGAAAAAAATTCTCCAAGAAGTCACTAACCTTTTATAATTTGCTTTGCCGCTCTACTGCCATTGTGTGCAAACTTTGGGCTAACTAGACGGGGCCTACAGTTTAACGTGGATTCCGACTTATTATCGAGCATCCATGCCACCACCTGGATTTGAACCTAAAACTTGTGTTACTAAATGCCAGGGTGCTAGCCAATTAGCCATCAGGAATCTATTTTGTAATGACTGTACCATTTACAGTGCACTGTAAATAATGCTACCTTCACACCAAAATAATAATAATAATAACATCTCTGAATAATTAGCTGACAAGAATCTATTTAAAAACACATTCAGTGCAAGCTACTTCCTCATTTCAGAAGGGCACTTAATCAGATTACTCCGACCCATTCCGCAATAATTACTCCCAACATTTATAAACAGAAACCACCCATCCAACAACCCCGGACAGTTCAACAAGTTCATGGCCACAAGCCGTGCGTGCCAAAAACCCTTAAACAGACCGGATCCAAAATAACCAGCAAGGGAGCAAGAAAAAACCAAAAATAGGCGTCATCTTCACCTCCACCCCCCCCACCACCCCAACACGCGATGGTCCATCTTTTCCGAGTCGGTCACTTGCGTTTTAAAATTGTGGCCAGGACCGTTTTTGCAAATGACCAGCAGTCCAGCATGGTACATACCTGTGCATCATGACATCGATTGCTTGCGAAAGACACACCCTGGGCTAAAAAATACAATAGGTATCCTTGCAGGTACATGGTCCAATTTAATGGGCAGCCACACAGAGAGAGTGCGAGGACCCACAGTTTTACGTGGATTCCGAACCGCTTTTAAGCATCCATCCCACGGCAAGGATTCTAACCTGAAGCGTGTGGTACCAAAGGTCAGAGCGTTAGCCAATTGGTCATCAGGTCGCGAAATTTCTTTTGAAGAACAATTTATACTAAAATCTTTAATCAAAGCAAATAACTCCTCGTATCTCAGCACTAATACATTTTCTTTATATAAAATAACATTGTATTTTAAATATTGCAATTTTAAATTGCATAGTTAATTATTATAAAAAAATGAGCTTAAATCCGTTGTTATACATTCTATTTTCTTATGACACCTATGAGAAATATTGATTGGTCGAATGATGAACAATTGGCTGGCCTTTGGTACCACAAGTTCCAAAAGGTTTCAGATTATAATCTTGACAATGGCCTTTTTTGTGATGATTTGAGTACTTTCTACAGTTCACTATAAATAATGCTAACTTTACATAAAAAAAAATAACATCTTTGAATAATTATCTGACAAGACCACAGGTTTTAGGCGAGGGCCTTTTTTGTGAGGATTTGTCTACCTTCTACAGTGCACTATAAATAATACTAACTTCACATCCAAAAAAAGAAAAATAATAATAACATGAATAATTATCGGACAAGAATCTATTGAAAAACACATAAATTGCAAGCTACTTCCTCATTTCAGAATGGCACTTAATCAGATTACACCAACCCATTCCGCAACAATTACTCCCAACATTTATAAACAGAAACCACCCCTCCAATCACCCTGCTCAGAACAACACTGTCCAACATCGTATTCATACTCATGATGCCCGCCCAAGCGGAGAGTTCATGGCCACAAGCTGTGCGTGCCAAGAAACCCTTAAACAGACCAGATCCAAAATAGCCAGCAAGGGAACAAGAAAAAACCAAAAATAGGCGTCATCTTCACCTCCACCCCCACCACCCCAACACGCGATGGTCCATCTCTTTGGAGTAGGTCAATCGCGTTCCCCCGTCTAAAAATATGGCTTGCAAATGACCAGAGGACCGGCATGGTAAATACCTGTGCATCATGGCATCGATTGCCTGCAGAAGACACACCCTGGGCTAGAAAATACCATGGGTATCCTTGCAGGGACGTGATCCAATTTAATGGGCAGCCACACAGAAAGAGAGTGCAAGGAACAATAATAGAGGCCAGGGCGTGACTGTTTTAGGAATGGTCAGTTTTTTTCCCGGTTAAATGAAAACCGGAGTTGAAGGTCAGTTTTCTGGAGAGGACATGGGCGATAAACACGTGGCACGCTTTGTATGTGGGGGAGGATGTTTGATTTACAGGCTGTGAAAAAGAGGGCAATGGCTGTGTGGGGTGCATTGTTAATCTTCCGTGATTTGATGGGTGAAATTTGTCGTGCCTTTTAGGGATTTGGCTGGGAGGAATGCCAAAGATACCCAAAGGCCATGTTCTGGAGATGGAACTCATACATTTGTTTTACCAACAATATCTTTGATGTTTTTTTTTTTTAATGTAGAATAAGATTTTTATGTAAAGTAAGATAAAATGATCCTGTTTTTAATATATGTAAATGAGGATAAATACTTTCTATCGAATTTTGAAGCCTGAAATGATCTGTATAAAAAGAATAAAAACAGTGACAAGGAGCGGGAAAGATGACGTAATAACATTAGATTTTTTTAGGAATTCTTAGATCATGAGGTTCACTTATACATCTTCTTCTTCACTGGCCCTGGGGCATGATGACCAATTGACTAGATCTTTTGTACCACAGGTTTGAGATTCGAATCTAGGCGATAACATGGATGTTTCTTAGTGGTTCGGAATTCACATTAAACTGCAGGTCCCAATCTAATTAGCCTAAAGTGCGCACAAAATGACCGTAGGGTGACAAACCAAAACCAAACCTTACAGCCAATTATTATTATCATCACGTGATCATGTATTTTATTGGCACAACAGCTCTATAGTGGACCAAGGCCGTTTGCCTACTGGCAGATTTCGAGAAAGAGATCATTTCCTTTTTACAGGGTAGGATTGTCAGCCCTACGCCCAAAAGTCATATTAGACCGGGACCTACGGTTTAAAGTGAATTCTGAACCATTACAAAGTCCATAGCACAGTCAAAACTCAAACACGAAACCAAAGTCGAACCCTTAATCTATTTGTTTGAACCCTTAATCTGTTTCCAACCAAACAACATGTAGTAATGCTGTTTACTCATTTATAGAATTGAATTTTGATAAACGCTGTAGCCGTGATTAACCGATTAATGATTGATGTTAAAACAAATATATTATATATATATATATTATATTATTATTATTATTATTATATATTTTACATAAATATGCATTATATATGTATAGTTTTGTTTTTTTTCGTATTAAAGAAGATTCATTGGTTTAAAAAATTACTTGAACTCTTCTATAACATTCAAAATAATAATACAAGTGGTTCTTGCAGGAAATGTGTGAGTCTATCACGTGACAAGAAGATAAACCGTTCTGATTAAATAGGAACGAAGAAACAGCCAGTCGGTAACTGGCGGGCAGGAATCCAGCTTTATTTATTGAGAGGACGTTTGATTAACTGGGAACTGGATATTTAGGATGAACTCTTAGCCATTGGTGACAAAATTTCTCCAGTGAATATCTTATAAATAAGGTTAGGAGAAATAAATATTAGGAACTGATTGTGAAAATAAAATATGTAATAATGTTTTTATTTAATTTTTGTAAATCTAAATACAAAATAATATAAGAAGAGAGTTTGCTTAATTAGTTATTCCTATAGAAAAAAGTTTGTTTATATTTCAGATAGATAAGATAGTACATTCTTTTTTCTTCCCTCTACCCATCAAGGTAAATAGTCTTCTTCATCAATATTCTTTATTCTACATATGAAGTGTGCAGGTTGGGCAACCAGATTTAAACTGGGTGTTGTTGCGATTGATTTGAGATACTTCAGGCACAGGTTGAAGAACTCACAGTTGTATTGGCACACGCACAAACACCGCACACATACAATTAGACACATACACTATTCAACACATTTAAAGACATATAATTATAGATTCGTTGAAGAATTCCATTTCTAAGCCGAAAACCCGATACTCAGCTAAGCGCAGGGTGGGAGAAATATACTTCCTCTCCGGGCAAGAGTCTGCAGCCTAACTGCTACGCAAGGCTGGGTTAAAAATATTTCCTCTCGGGAGGAGAGACTATAAACTAGACGTTTCTCGAGAGCACAGATTACTCTGTACTTCCCCAGTGAGTCTCGAGGCCAACTGACCGTTTCTCCTGAATTCCACAATGAACACTCTTGCTAGTGTGTAGGAGGAAGCACGGTTACACATATTTAGGTACTTAAAAATATTTTAAGTGCTATATATTCTCACTCTATAAAATTCGTCATCTTTAAAACAAGTAAACTTTCTCGATGCTTTCAAAATTATAGTTAATTGATATTAATCAATTAAAGCATTAAAAAATTTAAATATGATTAGATAGAGTTTAAACAATACCTTCCACCTGAAAAATGATCTGGAAATTGTCATTGTAAATATTTCATTTAAAATTGAATCATTCAGATAAGTTAAAATTATTCATAAGAAATATTTTTTATTATATTTATTATATTATATTTTTTTTAATTAAATTTTTTTCATCTATGCAATAGATTTATGAAAAAATAAATCAATTCCATGTGAATAATTTTAACTTATCTTAATGTTTCAATACATCTATATACATATCTATTATATTTATCAGTACGTTAACTTTTATTAATTGAATAAAATATATTAATTTATTTTGAATACATTTATATTTAATTTTTTTATTTAAAAATACATGTCTTCTTATTGTTCATAATTGAACATTTATTAACATCATAAA
This sequence comes from Caerostris darwini, assembly GCA_021605075.1. Taxonomy (NCBI): domain Eukaryota; kingdom Metazoa; phylum Arthropoda; class Arachnida; order Araneae; family Araneidae; genus Caerostris; species Caerostris darwini. Next base: position 204,940 of record BPLQ01010066.1, read on the forward strand.
TCACAGCAATATTATTTATGCTGCATTAGAAATAGCTTATGTATTTCCAATTTCTTAAGACCTTATTCTTATTGACTATTTACATAAAATATGTATAAAAAATTACTTATGAATCCATTCTAACAATAATAAAGCATTCGTCATCTGCACCAGAGCAACAATAAAAAGCAATGATTTATTTATTTAAATATATTAAATGTGTTAATTTTCAGAAAAATTTAAATCCCTTTTTACTAAGATGTATTAAATATATTTTTATTAAAGTACTTGATTACATTCAATAATAATCTATTTCAATTAAATACAAATTGATTCGTAAAACAAACACATTGTTAGGATTAAAATAAAAGAAATTATAATTATCTATACTGAAATATTAAACTTTGCAGGATTATTTTTAAATTCACACGTAATGCACATTGTTATTTTATTAGAAATGTTAATTTTTAATAATAATATAATAATAATAATAATATAATTAATAATTCACGCGTAATTCACATTAATGTTATATTATTAGAAATGTGAAAACTATACACATTAATGTTATAATATTAGAAATGTGAATTATTAATTCATACGTAATATACATTAATGCTATATTATTAGAAATGTGAATTATTAATTCACACGTCATACACATTTCTTACAATATAAAAGCAGAAAATATTATTGAAATTATTTAATAATTTAATACGAAAATAAATAAATAATTTTTAATGTTATTTGCAAAATAAACATCATAAATACATTAATCATTTTAATACAATAAACTTCTTTATGACAAATTATTCTCTAATGATGCAAATATGATTATCTGGATTAAAACATGTTTTCAATGTAGCATTTTGCTTAACAATTATCATTATTGTCACTGTATATAATGAAATACTTGAATTCCTTTCACAATTCGCTTGATTACTACTTAACCCATCCTTGTACCAAATTATTAAAATCATTAATTTTTAGAGAAATAACCAAATAAAACAAGTCTCGAATATTATCTTTAATTTCTTTTCTTTGATACTTCCCATTCTTTCTGATAATTAAATAGTCTTTAATGATATTTCTTTGACATCATTTGTCTCTTTGGATCATTAAGTTTAATGAAGGGGGCGGAGCCTGGATCTTCTTCAATTTTTTTAATAGTCCATTAATAGAACACTTTATTTAAAAGACATGATTTCTCATATTATTAATACATAAATATTAACTAAATCTGAACAGCATTACGAATTGCGCTTAAAGACAATCAAATGCTATACATTATTAGATCCATTGAAGAAGATGATTTCAATATCTAATTCATAATCACACAATTCGAAAATGCAATTACCAGCAATTGGAGATTCTTCAATTTTTTCAATGGTCCCTTAATCGAATCGAACTTTATTTAAAAGACAAATTTTCTCATATTATTCATACATAAGGCAATGATGATACATTTCAGCATATTATTAATACATAAATAATAAGTAAATCAGAACAGCATTAAGAATTGCGCTTAAAGACAATCAAATGCCTTATTACTTGCAATGAAGGAGCTGATTTCAATATCTAATATCTAATACATAATCATACAACTCGAAAATGCAACTACCAGCAATAAAGCTTCTTCAATATTTTTTAATAGTCCATTAATTAAGCACTTTATTTAAAAGACATATTTTCTCATATTAATAATGCATAAATATTAACTAAATCTGAACTGCATTAAGAATTGAGCTTAAAGACAATCAAATACATTATTATTTTCTATGAATGAGCTGATCTCAATATCTAATACATAATCATACAACTCGAAAATGCAACTACCAGCAATTGGAGATTCTTAAATTTTTTTTTTCAATGGCCCATTAAATACTTTATTTAAAAGACAATTTTTTTCATATTATTAAGACATAAATATTAACTAAATCAGAACAGCATTAAGAATTTAGCTTGAAGACAATCAAAGCTTAGACATTATTATTTCAATTGAACAAGTTTCCAGTATCTGATACATAATTGCATTTTCGAGTAGTATGATTATTACCACCAACTGGAGATTCTTCAATTTCTTCAATGGCCCATTAATTAAACACTTTATTTAAAGACAATCAAGATAAATTTTCTAATATTATCAGTAAATAAATAATAACTAAATCTGAACAACATTAAGAATTCAGCTTCACGACAACCAAATGCATAATTATTTGCGATGAAGGAGCTGATTTCAATATCTAATATCTAATACATAATCACACAGCTCGAAAATGCAATTACCACCAATATCTGAAATTAGCAGCAAAATGCGAATACGAATTTCTAGCTAATCCAGCAACATCATTCGAAGGTCACACCTTGTAATATTATCATTTTCTCGATGATAAAATTACACAATTGCTTGAGGGGGGATGGAACAAAAATTCTATTAGATGTTTGCCTTCCTGGCTCGGAAGAAGTAACTAAATAGAAACTTTTCCTTTTTTTTCTTTTTGTTCCGTCTTTTCGTTCGTTCTCGAAACAAACCCGAAAAGTTAATTAATTTTCGTAGGCCACCATTTTTCCCAGAGGTCTCACTTCTCCTCTTTCTCTCTCTCTCTTCTCACTCCTCTCTTAGGCAAATTAACCGAATTGCTAAGAATAAAAGTTCATGATTATTTTTCAAAGCCCTTTCCTTTCTTTCTTTTTGCCCGCCAAAGAAGGCGGGAAGTGAAAAATATCTTCGAATCGCCCTGGGAAATTTTAAACCAACCGAAATAAAAGGAATTTCCCTTCTAATTAAATTGTAAATCATTCTCTGAATTCTGATCATGGGGGGGAGACGGTAGCCATGGCAACATCACGGACATCTCTCCCCCTCCTCGAAACCCCCTAACCATGAAGGGAAATATATAAATAGCCGTCTCCCCCCTCGCTATTGCAATCCCATATTCGACGCCATTTTCCAGTGCCACATTATAGCGGGTCCGCTACGGGGAAAGGAACCATAATATTTCAATGTAAATTCCATGGCGTCATTTTTCAAAACGCTGCCCATAAACCTCGATTCCATGTAGAAACTACTTTTCAAAGTGCAACGGGGGAGTTTATTTTTGGTACTTCGATAAATATGTCGATATATACGGCTTCTATACGATTCCGAATTTGCATGGAAGTAGTTTTGATGTATACAATAATCATACTTTATGACGAAAAAAAGTATTTTTTATTTGATTCAGATGTAGCAATCCAATTTTATTCTAAAAATTGGCGAAAAGTTAAAAAAAAATACTTCTTCCAAAGTAAATTATTGAAATCATATCATAAATAAAATATTATTATAAGTATTATTAGTATATTAATAGTATTACAGTATATTATTAGTAATAATTATTGATTTTCTTTTTGTAAATTGATTAAACAATCTTGTATATTCTACAAGTCATCGTTTCTATCTACCGTTTATCTATTGTTATTTTCTAATTATAGTTTATTTTATAAAAAACAAAAAATATATAATTGGTTGGGCCGATATACAAGTTAACCATAAAAATTTCAATTTAATGTAAGAATAAAACACCTAGCAGCAATGTTAAGCAAACAAAGAAAAAATATCAATAAATCATAATCAGACAATAAATTATGTTCATCAGTTGTCGTTTAAAACTGAAAAAAAAATTAATATGAAAACAGAAACCTATAGAAATTCAAACGATTTTATAAAATCACGTGAAAGAAATTAAAAAAAATATTCATACTATAGAATTCCAAACGATTTTATAAAATCAAACGTTAAAAAATTTTTTTAAAAATATAAAACCAATAGAATTCTAAAGGATTTTATAAAAAGAAAGCGAAAATGTTTTTAAAAAATATAAAAACTATAAAATTCCAAACGATTTTATAAAATCATGTGAAACAAATTTAAAAAAAAATATTAAAAACTATAGAATTTCAAACGATTTTATAAAATCATGTGAAAGAAATTATAAAAACTATAGAATTCCAAACGATTTTATAAAATCATGTAAAAGAAATTAAAAAAAATATAAAAACTATAAAATTCCAAACGATTTTATAAAATCATGTGAAACAAATTTTAAAAAAAAAATATTAAAAACTATAGAATTTCAAACGATTTTATAAAATCATGTGAAAGAAATTATAAAAAACTATAGAATTCCAAACGATTTTATAAAATCATGTGAAAGAAATTTAAAAAAATACAAAAAAACTATAAAATTCCAAACGATTTTATAAAATCATGTGAAAGAAATTAAAAAAAATATAAAAAAACTATAAATTTCCAAACGATTTTATAAAATCATGTGAAAGAAATTTAAAAAAATATAAAAAACTATAAAATTCCAAACGATTTTATAAAATCATGTGAAACAAATTTTAAAAAAAATATTAAAAACTATAGAATTTCAAACGATTTTATAAAATCATGTGAAAGAAATTATAAAAAACTATAAAATTCCAAACGATTTTATAAAATCATGTGAAACAAATTTTTAAAAAAATATTAAAAACTATAGAATTTCAAACGATTTTATAAAATCATGTGAAAGAAATTATAAAAAACTATAGAATTCCAAACGATTTTATAAAATCATGCGAAAGAAATTTTAAAAAAAATACAAAAAAAACTATAAAATTCCAAACGATTTTATAAAATCATGTAAAAGAAATTTAAAAAAATATAAAAAGTATAAAATTCCAAACGATTTTATAAAATCGTGTGACAGAAATTTTAAAATTTTTTATATAAAAAACTATAAATTCCAAACGATTTTATAAAATCATGTAAAAGAAATTTAAAAAAATATAAAAACTATAAAATTCCAAACGATTTTATAAAATCATGTAAAAGAAATTTAAAAAAATATAAAAACTATAAAATTCCAAACGATTTTATAAAATCATGTGAAAGAAATTTTAAAATTTTTTATATAAAAAACTATAGAATTCCAAACGATTTTATAAAATCATGTGAAAGAAATTTAAAAAAAATATAAAAACTATAAAATTCCAAATGATTTTATAAAATCTTGTGAAAGAAATTTTAAAATATAAAAAATTATAAAATTCCAAACGATTTTATAAAATCGTGTGAAAGAAATTTTTAAAAAATATAAAAACTATAAAATTCCAAATGATTTTATAAAATCTTGTGAAAGAAATTTTAAAATATAAAAAATTATAAAATTCCAAACGATTTTATAAAATCATGTGAAAGAAATTTAAAAAAATATAAAAACTATAAAATTCCAAACGATTTTATAAAATCATGTAAAAGAAATTTAAAAAATATAAAAACTATAAAATTCCAAATGATTTTATAAAATCTTGTGAAAAGAAATTTTAAAATATAAAAATTATAAAATTCAAACGATTTTATAAAATCATGTGAAAGAAATTTTTAAAAAATATAAAAAACTATAAAATTCAAAACGATTTTATAAAATTATGTGAAAGAAATTTTAAAAATATATAAAAAACTATAAAATTCCAAACGATTTTATAAAATCATGTGAAAGAAATTTAAAAAAATATAAAAACTATAAAATTCCAAATGATTTTATAAAATCTTGTGAAAGAAATTTTAAAATATAAAAAATTATAAAATTCCAAACGATTTTATAAAATCATGTGAAAGAAATTTAAAAAATATAAAAACTATAAAATTCCAAACGATTTTATAAAATCATGTAAAAGAAATTTAAAAAAATATAAAAACTATAAAATTCCAAACGATTTTATAAAATCATGTGAAAGAAATTTTAAAATTTTTTATATAAAAAACTATAGGTGTTTTAGATACCATATACTATTATGTTTTGTTATTTTGTTGTTACAAATGAAGTTTCTATTAGGAGATTGTATTGGAAACATTTTATCTTTAGTATTCTTCAATTTCAACAAAATAATAATTTTGAAGGAACTAACTATAAACATGTTTGTAGAAGTTCTTAAAACACTCATTATTATTAATTTTTTTAAATTTTTAATTGATGTTAGAAGGCCATTAGAAATAATTTTGAAGTATTATAATAAGCAAAATATTATCCAGAGTTATTTTCGAAGAAGAACATTCAGTTACATTACTAAATTTTTAAAACAATTTGATATTTACAATGTTATAAATGATGCTATTGTTGTTATCGAATGATGGCATTATTAAAGGAAGATCATTTGTCACTGTGGCACCGAGTGCCAGAGCGCTAGTCACTCGGCCATTAGGATCATTTCTTATACACAGGAAATATACATTTTTCATAGCTGTCATAATAACAAGCAATATATAATAACGAATTTTATGTCCAATTTTTTGTAATAAATATCTATATAATTTAAAATTGCAATATTTAAAATACAATGTTATTTTGTATAAAGAAAATGTATTAGTACTGAGATACGAAGAGTTATTTGTTTTGATTAAAGATTTTGGTGTAAATTGTTCTTAAAAAAAAATCATCTTTTTTAGTTAAAATAATTTCCGTTTTAAATACATATATGTTAGAAATTCGGATGAGCTTAAAATTTCTAATTAGGCCGTAAGAAGTTGATTTTAATATGCATATTAACATTAATATTACATTATTATATAGTAATACTACATTATTGCATATTAATATTAATATTACATTATTATATAGTAATACTGCATTATTGCATATTAATATTAAATTACATATTAATATTACATTAATGCATTTTAATATTAAATCAGACAGAATGCTGAGTGACTAGCGCTCTACCACTTGGTGCCACAGGTTTCGAGTTCGAACCCCAGCGGTGCTATGGATATTTGTAGTGGTTCCGAACCTACTTAAAACCGTTGTCCCCGGTCTAATATGACTGTTGGGCATAGGGCTGACAACCCTACCCCGTAAAAAGAAAACAACTCCTACCTCGAAATCTGCCAGTAGGCAGACGGCCTGAACCCACCATGGGGTTGTTGCGCCAATGAAAAAGAAGAAAATATTAAAATATAAAAGAAACGTATCAAATTTTTTAAAAAATATATGTTAAAAAATAAAATTATTTAATTAAAAGATAATGATATTGTTTAATGAAGGATACTAAAATGTTAAGATGGCAGATTTTTATAGTTTATCAGTAATTCAAACCAGAAAAATAAAACAGGCTCTTTATTATTTCGTTTCGGTGAAAATAATTTAAATATAGTATTTTAAAAATTCTCGTTGTTTTAAAATCAATAGAAGTTAAATATAATTTTCTTTAGTTTCTTTAGCAAAAACAATAAAACTGCCTACCCGGAATTGAAATACTAGTACATCCCCATATTTTTTTTTTTTTTAAAGATATTTTAATTTCTTTCAACTTATGTGTCGAAAAGTACTTTCAGAAACAAAACGAGACATTTTCATTTCCACCCCATTTTTCATTTAGAGAGACATTTTCTATTTTCCATACATTTTTCCATATTGCAGAACTAATTAGGCTGGATTTGCAGTTTGTATTTTGTTGTGAGAAGTGAGAAAAGCATATCTCATTAAATTCCCGCGCAATCACGAAGAGATAGAGAGTATAATTAAATGCGGGTTTGTTCTTTTAGCCTTAATAAGCTGCTGTCACGCTTCAAGTCCTCTATGGAGAACGCATTTTCATTTTCTTAGTTTCCGACTGATAATCATCTCATTTCCGCTTGGGGCCACATTATTTCTGAGTGAGATACCAAACTTAGAAATCAAAAGAAAAATGTTGACACCACCTACACTGTCAGAACTGTAAGTTTATTTTACCATAATTAACTTATAATAAATGTTATTTGTTTTGTTTTATAAATGTATTCCACAAATGATAATTGCAATGAAATAAAAATTAATTCTCAAAATAATTTTCATAAAATTTGTGCAACTATTATAATTTGTCAGTAATGTTAGTGTGTCAAATACTTAGCAAAATGAACATTTGTTAATATTACTATTGAAAAATTTATTTGACTAGTGCAATATTTGTTTCTCTACTTTTTCACTTAGCTGTTGCAAATCGACTTAAAAAAAAAAAAAAAGTTCGCAGGTGTAAGTTGCACCAAAAGCGCTAACGACTTCAACTGTGAGTCTGGTTTGCTCTGCTATCAACAATCAACTGTGCGTATCTAGGAATGGTCACTGCGGTCACTTAAAGTGAAACATAGAACCTGTTATATTAGATGTTCCATCATGAGTTCACAGAATGTAATTTAATTATTCTGTGAACTCATTACTGTAAACTCATAAATAAAACAGGCATTATCTGTCATATAATCGCATGAATATTATTTTAAAATCAAAGTTAATTTTTTATCATCATTTCGACAGTTAATTTTTGAATATATGGATGCACACATAATGTATTTTTTTAATACATTGTTTTCACTGTTTTTACCATTATAAAATAAATATATTTTGTAAAAGTGTGATAAATCTCAATATTCAAAAATATTCAAGACGGGCCGTGGATTGGTCGCCCCTGGTTTAGTAACTACTAAATATAAATTTATATATATAAATGTTCTTATTTAATAAAATAATAATTAATGATGAATATAAATTTTAAATAAAGTAATAATAAAAAATAATATAATAATAAAATAATAATAAATAATAATATTAATATTCAAATATAAATAAATTAATAATTAATAAAATTAATGAATATAAATTTTTTAAAATAAATATGTTGAAATTAATGTTAAGCAGGAGATTCTTAAATATCGATAGATATTTCTGTAAAACTGTTTGAACGGCATGAAGAGTAATAGCGCTGTAGAACAAACATTCAGGGTGACTTTCTGGGGCTTGTTTGAGATGGGAAAACACAATCGATGATATTATATGAGTGCAATAGATTTTGCAATTTACGATCCAGCTGGTCCGATACTTAATCTTTTTTATGGGATCGAATTCTGATATTTTCTTAGGTTCAGTGTTTATTTAAGAAAATTTTTTTGAAATAATATGCAGAAGATTTTGCTTTATGTCAACAAAAATTTGAAATTTTATCAGGAGATTTTGCATTAAATTCAAAAAATTAAAGAAAATAAAAGGAATAAAAGTGCAAAAAATTGAAAATTAATTCAGAAAATAATTTTAATAAAATTTGTAGAACTATTATAAATTATCAGTTATGCTAGTAACATGAGCTATGTTAGCAAAGTAAAAGTATTAATATTACTATTGAATATTAGAAAAATTTATTATTTAAATTTTGAAGACAAATTATTTGAGCCATTTATAAATGCTGAAAATTTAAATAAAATTTTTATCATTATGAGGTTTGTGAAATCCATTTTAAAGGTCCAAAAAAATAGGTGGAGAAGTATCCTTGTTTAGTATCTATTAAATTATTTTACAGTTTACAGAAAGAAATTCATGTTCGATTTTATTATTGAATTTATTAAAATAATAAACATTACTTCAATGTTAACTGCTTTAAAAAATTGTAAATACGAAAACTTATTGAATTTAAATATGTAAATTTAAAAATTTTGTAATTCAAATTCAAAATTTGTAAAAAAAATTTTGAAAAAGATTAAAAATGTACGAATTAATTCAATTTTAAATATTAAATTGAATATAAATAATATAAATTTTCTTAAATAAATACGTCAAAATTAACGTGAAGCAGGAGATTCGGAAATATCTACCGATATTTTTGTAAAACTGTTTCTACGGCATGAAGAGTAATAGCGCTATAAAGCAAACAATCAGGATGACTTTCTCGGGGCTTGTTTGAGATGGGAAAACACAATCGATGATATTATATGAGTGAAATAGATTTTGCAATTTATGATCCAGCTGGTCCGATACTTAATCTTTTTTTTGGGATCAAATGCTGATATTTGCTTGGGTTCAGTGTTTATTTAACAAAATAATAATTTTGCAGTGAAGGAAATTAACTTTCTTTACATGGTAAATCAACAAAAATTTGAAATTATGTACAGAAGTTTTTGCATTCATTTTCAAAAGTTCAATTTCAAAAGTAAAGTTTCAAAGTTTCAAAAGAAAATAAAATGAATATTAGCTTAAAAAATTAATTTGCCAAAAGTTATATAAATGGGTGACACTTTTACCCAATTTCTTGTATCTCTTTTATATATATTTATTTATAAATAATAGCAATAATTGCAAGTTATCTGTGGTTCTTTTATTTTACAAATTAATCACTCTTCTGTTATTTTACGAGATTATCATTTAAATTGTTTTTTATGATATTTAATTGTTCTTAAAGTACCAGTGAAGTTCATTTCCAAAAATAATAATAATAAATTTAAAAAACAACAAATTTTTTTCCTTCATTTGGAATCCTTTAAATTTTGGGTAATAATTTATGCTTTTGAATTAATAAATTAAATCCGCTTTTTATAAATATAAATATATATTATTTTTTAAAAGCTCATAAAATTTTCTTTTTAATAATTAGCATTTATAACATCTTTGTCTTAATTTTAAAAAGTTCAAAATTTTGTTTATGAAGGTATTTAAAAACCAGAAACTCTGCTGGACTTTTGGTTCAAAAAATTAAAACAAAATTTTCTCATTTTCTTTTAAACATCAGAAGAAATACTGAATTTCTTTCAGGTCTTTTCACGCATTATAAACTTTACTTAAATAAATCCTTTATTGGATATTTTTGTATCTTTGTATATATATATTTGTATGTTTTAGTTTAATATTTTCAAAAATTACAGGAATAAAATTTCAAAAATTTACACAGTAAATTAATCTTAAATAAAAGTTAGAAAACAATAGAAAAAAAATTTGCAAATAAATATATATTTATGAATGCACTTTTTTTTTGGCAATAAATGTTTCTGTCTACATCTATTGAATATAGTAAACTATTCCTTTATAATTGGATTATTAGTAACATGTATGCTTGATCTGTGACACATTTTTGAAGATCTCCGCTCACAATGTCAATCTTGTCTGTCTGTCAATGTATGTCTGTAGAAAACCAAATAATCATTTTTATTTAATGGAAAAAGTAACATCTTTTTGTTATCTATTTTGAACCACGTTTAACATCGATTGCTAATAACACTCTGTGACAACACAACTACCAACCAAAAAAGCATCACTACCTAAAAACTATTTGTTATCTATTTTGAACCGTGTTTAACGACAATTACTAATAGCACTCTGTAAAAACACATTTACCAACCAAAATCATCACTACCAATCATCAAAAGCAATCATCAGAGCTACCAATCATCAAAAGCATCACTACCTAAAAAACTATTTGCTATCAATTTTGAACCATGTTTAACGACAATTACTAATAGCACTCTGTGAAAACACACTTACCAACCAAAATCACCACTACCAATCATCAAAAGCAATCATCAAAGCTACCAATCATCAAAAGCATCACTACCTAAAAAACCATTTGTTATCTATTTTGAACCACGTTTAGCATCAATTACTAATAGCACTCTGTGAAAACACACTTACCAACCAAAATCATCACTACCAATCATCAAAAACAATCATCAAGAGCTACCAATCATCAAAAGCATCACTACCTAAAAAACTATTTGCTATCTATTTTGAACCATGTTTAACCACAATTACTAATAGAACTCTGTGAAAACACACTTACCAACCAAAATCATCACTACCAATCATCAAAAGCAATCATCAAAGCTACCAATCATCAAAAGCATCACTACCTAAAAAACTATTTGCTATCTATTTTGAACCATGTTTAACGACAATTACTAATAGCACTCTGTGAAAACACACTTACCAACCAAAATCATCACTACCAATCAAATCATCACTACCAATACCTAAAAAAATTTCATCTATTTTGAACCATGTTTCATCAAAAGAAAACACACTTACCAACCAAAATCATCACTACCAATCATCAAAAGCAATCATCAAAAGCATCACTACCTAAAAAACTATTTGTTATCTATTTTGAACCATGTTTAACATCAATTACTAATAGCACCCTGTGAAAACCCACTTACCAACCAAAATCATCGCTACCAATCATCAAAAGCAATCATCAAAGCTACCAATCATCAAAAGCATCACTATCTAAAAAACTATTTGCTATCTATTTTGGACCATGTTTAACGACAATTATTAATAATATTCTGTGAAAGCGCAGCTATCAACCAAAAAGGCATCATTATCTAAAAAACAATTTATTATCTATTTTGAACCATGTTTAACATCAATTACTCATATTACTCTATGAAAGCCCAGCTACCAACCCATAAAAGCATCACTACCTAAAAAACTCAAATGATCCAAAGCCGCAAAAGTCATTTTAGCAAAATAAAGTGAACAAAAAAAGAAAATCCTTCCACTATTTCTGCTGTCACTCTGTCAAAGCAAAAACTGAGAACTAGAACATCGTTTTTCCATCTCTTCTTCCGATCGAAATTCGAAATCCGATTTACAAGAAGAGAGAAGAAACCTTCCCTCCTCTGAAATCCTACCGAAAGCGTATTGGAAGATGGAATGAAAACCCCCTAGGTCCACCCCTGCATTCGTCGGCCCCCTTTTTCTCTAAGTCGGCAAATACTACAAGAGCGCTGCCATGAAAGTCGCTCTGTACTCCATGTTTTCCAACTCACATGGGGCTCAGGAATATAAAGGAGAATCCAGGACAGACTCTTTCTCCTTTTTTTTATGAGCAGGTCTGTTGTGCAGGGAATCTCCACAAGGGATACGCGAATTGGGAAAAAGGAATTCAATCAGATGGAAATAGGACGAAAATAGCACAGGTGGAAGGAAAACGGATTGCAGGCGTGTGAACACGGCACTTTTCTTTGCATGCTGTGAATGAAAAATTCGGTTTAAATTTAGTGCAGGGGGTGATTAAATTCTAATATATTAAGGTGTTTGTACCTGTTTTCTTTGGGGAATACTTAGTATACATACAATGCATTGTACATTTTTTAAACTGAAAAAAAATATTTGTGTCTTTCATATAGAAAAAGAGACAAATTGTTTATGTTACTGGGAATGTCAATTTATGTTATTGGGAATGAAAAATTCGCTTTGAATTTAGTGCAAGAGGGATAAAGTTCTAATAGATTAAAGTATTTGTATCTGTTTTAATTGGGGAATACTTAAGTTACGTGATATGTGTCGTACATTTTTTAAACTGAAAAAATATATTTGTATCATTTGTATCTTTTATATAGAAAAAGATACTTATGTTTTATGTATGTGTACACAATATAATTCTATGGCAGTATCATTTTTTAAATTTTAATATGATATTCTATTGTTATCAAATAATAATAAAACCCATTACATATTTAATTATTTGATAGTTTATAAAAATTTCTAAGAAATATTCAATTAATAAAATTCAGAAATTCTCTTTATAATGAGTACAGAATATTAAAATTTAGTATTTAGGTTATATTTTTAGTGCTTTCTTTCTCCATTGGGTTTGAATTGCATTTATGATGATTTTTTCCAACGAAGCATGATTAATTTTTACAGATGTTACTTTTCTTATATATAAATTATTTATATATATAACATAAATTATTTATAGATAAAAAACTAATTGAAAAAAGTTAATAAAACTTTTATACTAATTTTTTTATTGAAAACTTTATAAATATTGTTTAATTTCATTTAATAATAAATCATTTATAAGCAATTTTATTATGACCGTAGCTAATATAATAAATGATCCACGCTTTGGCAATATGACCGTAAGCAATAATGATTTTAAGCAGTAAATTATTAAAAACGTTTTTTCCTTTATTTTGAGACTAATTGTATTCTAGAAATCTGATTTTTCTTTAATTTTTTAAGTAACTGTTTTCTATCTGTTAGCTAACTGTTTCTTTCAATTCTGAACAGTTACATCTCACTATTTGCGTAACTTTTTTAACCAATTGGTTTATTAATAAAATACATGCAATTTTAAAATTTATTTGGTATTTCTAGAAAAAAGTGTATCTAATTTAATTACTGATCTTCTAATACTACAAAAGAAATACTAGTACATAAGAATTCATTTCGAAAATATACGAATAATTAGTTTATTTTCATTCATTTGTATTATTAATATAAATTATTTATTGGTTTTCTTGATTTCCTTAAAAACTACTTTTGCTTTTGGGAAATACTTAAATTAGACAAAGTGATTTTTACTAATAGTATAATATAGCTAAATTTTTGCGATGTAATCAATAAATTTATAAATGAGATAAATTTGATAACTAAAGAAGTGATAAATATGATAACTAAAAAAGTGAAAAATTTGATAACTAAATCAGTGATAACTTTGATAATTAAAGAAGTGATAAATTTGATACTAAAGAAGTGGTAAATTTAATACTAAAAATGTGATAAATTTGATAACTACTGAAGTAATAAATTTGATAACTACAAAAATGATAAATTGAATAATTAAAGAAGTGATAAATTTGTTAATTAAAGAAGTGATAAATTTGATAACTAAAAAAGTGAAAATTTGATAACTACAGAAGTAATAAATTTGATAACTACAAAAATGATAAATTTAATAATTAAAGAAGTGATAAATTTGATACTAAAGAAGTGGTAAATTTAATACTAAAAATGTGATAAATTTGATAACTACAGAAGTAATAAATTTGATAACTACAAAAAATGATAAATTTAATAATTAAAGAAGTGATAATAAATTTGATAATTAAAGAAGTGACAAATTTGATAACTAAAAAGTGAAAAATTTCATAACTAAAGAAGTGAAAATTTTGACAACTAAAAATGAAAAATTTGATAAATAAATCAGTGATAACTTTGATAATTAAAGAAGTGATAAATTTGATACTAAAGAAGTGGTAAATTTAATACTAAAAATGTGATAAATTTGATAACTACAGAAGTAATAAATTTGATAACTACAAAAATGATAAATTTAATAATTAAAGAAGTGATAAATTTGTTAATTAAAGAAGTGACAAATTTGATAACTAAAAAAGTGAAAAATTTCATAACTAAAGAAGTGAAAATTTTGACAACTAAAAAAGTGAAAAATTTGATAACTAAATCAGTGACAACTTTGATAATTAAAGAAGTGATAAATTTGATACTAAAGAAGTGATAAATTTAATACTAAAAATGTGATAAATTTGATAACTACAGAAGTAATAAATTTGATAACTACAAAAATGATAAATTTAATAATTAAAGAAGTGATAAATTTGTTAATTAAAGAAGTGACAAATTTGATAACTAAAAAAGTGAAAAATTTCATAACTAAAGAAGTGAAAATTTTGATAACTAAAGAAATGAAAAATTTCATAAATAAAGAAGTGAAAAATTTGATAACTAAAGAAGTGAAAAATTTGATAACTAAAGAAGTGAAAAAACTGATGATTAAAGAAGTGATATATTTGATAACTAAAAAAGTGATAAACTTGATGATATTCGTGACGGATTTGGAATATTCCCAGAAGTGTTTTCAACTAATTTGAATACAATTCATTAATTTTTGAGAAAGGCGACTTCAATAATAGCGAGACTGTTTGTATAAATCATAATCAAATTACCTATTAATGTTATAAATAATTTTTAATATTTTATAATTTGCTAATTATTAATGATTAAAATAAATTAAATTAATGTGAATAAATTAATGATATTTAGTGATATTGATAATGATTAATAATATGTTAATTAATTAATAATGTTATAATAAAATATTAATGTTTTAAAATTAAATGAAAATAGAAAGATAGAAATTCCATTTATTTATTAGAATACTTAAAAAATATCGAATAAGATTTTAAAAGATTGCTTTCTTTAATAATATTAGGCCGCGCTTTTGCTAAATTTTAAGAATTTATTATTTTAAATTTTATTGCTTAAATTATTTTAACATTGCGAAAAGTAATAAAGATCTTTTTCAGTTATCCAAATAATATCTTTTAATAAAAAGTTCCTAACTAGAATAGAAAAAGCTTTTTCTAAATGGAAGATTCATTCAATAAACGTCAATTTGCATGAATTTTTTTGTCATTCATAAAGTAATAAATTTCTGTGATTCAATATGTCCTTAAAATGTGAACATTAATAGTGCAAAAAAAAAAAAAAAAAAAATTAACAACTGAAAAATAGCATCTTCAGAATTATTTTGCTACCCATATCATGATTTTATTAAAACATTTTAACCGCAAAGTACAAAAGAAAAATCGACCATTCTATTATTCAAAATAATTCTAAAGAAATATTTTAATATCTATGGATTTGGTTTATAAATTAGCATATTAATTTAAACAATTTTCGAAATTGTTTAAATTAGAAATATTTTAATATCTATGGATTCGGTTTATAAATTAGCATATTAATTTAAACAATTTTCGAAATTGTTTAAATTAGAAATATTTTAATATCTATGGATTTAGTTTATAAATTAGCATATTAATTTAAACAATTTTCGAAATTGTTTAAATTAGAAATATTTTAATATCTATGGATTTGGTTTATAAATTAGCATATTAATTTAAACAATTTTCGAAATTGTTTAAATTAGAAATATTTTAATATCTATGGATTTGGTTTATAAATTAGCATATTAATTTAAACAATTTTCGAAATTGTTTAAATTAGAAATATTTTTAATATCTATGGATTTGGTTTATAAATTAGCATATTAATTTAAACAATTTTCGAAATTGTTTAAATTAGAAATATTTTAATATCTATGGATTTGGTTTATAAATTAGCATATTAATTTAAACAATTTTCGAAATTGTTTAAATTAGAAATATTTTAATATCTATGGATTTGGTTTATAAATTAGCATATTAATTTAAACAATTTTCGAAATTGTTTAAATTAGAAATATTTTAATATCTATGGATTTGGTTTATAACTTAGCATATTAATTTAAACAATTTTCGAAATTGTTTAAATTAGAAATATTTTAATATCTATGGATTTGGTTTATAAATAATATTAATTTAAACAATTTTCGAAATTGTTTAAATTAGAAATATTTTAATATCTATGGATTTGGTTTATAAATTAGCATATTAATTTAAACAATTTTCGAAATTGTTAAAATTAGAAATATTTTAATATCTATGGATTTGGTTTATAAATTAGCATATTAATTTAAACAATTTTCGAAATTGTTAAAATTAGAAATATTTTAATATCTATGGATTTGGTTTATAAATTAGCATATTAATTTAAACAATTTTTGAAATTGTTTAAATTAGAAATATTTTAATATCTATAGATTTGGTTTATAAATTAACATATTAATTTAAACAATTTTCGAAATTGTTTAAATTAGAAATATTTATAAATTAGAATTATATTTCTAATTTATAAACAATTAGCATATTAATCTAAGCAGTTTTCGAAATAAAATATTCTTATTTTATCAAATATTTATTTCGTATTACTGCTACCGAAATATAACACCACGAAATATCTGACATGTTTTCCTTTTTACATATCAAATATGGGGGAAAAAAGTTAAATAACTTTATGCGAAATCAATGCCTCTGTCTACATTAGAAATTTTAATTAGAATATTCCCTGAAGAAACGATTCTGACAAATATCGATCCAGAACGAAGTATTATTCTTTTAAAGACCTGAAGGATCCTTTTCTTCTCAAGAGGTTTAATTTTTCCAATACTTCTTTCATCTTCTTTTTTTCCCCTTCTTTTCATCTCGAACATCTGGCAACAGAAATGAAGCTTTGTTCAAGCAGCTGCCCAAATGAATTCTCTACAATTAAGATTTTAATCTTTTTTATTGATCGCGGAATCGTATGCTTCTCGGTTCGCTATTAATTAAGGAGATTATAGCATTTTTTTTTTTCGGTTTTGTGCAGACACAGTTGAATTTAAATAAATGCAGGGATATTATTTTTATTTGCTTTATTTTTAAAGCTAATTAATTGAAGCTTTAAAATTATTTTTTGTTAAAGCATACTTGTGATACTTTATAGAAAAAAAAATTAAAATAAATAATATAAAGTATTACTTAGAAATAAATTAAAATATTAATTTTCTTTTTTTTTATTTTTTAATTTTTCGAAAAATTTGATTTAAAAAGTTAAAAATTTGAACGTTTCAATACTTTTTTAAACTATGCACATTAAGCAGAGATATTAAAAAAGTAATTAAATTAATTCAATTATTGAAAAAAATTTGCCTTCTAATTAAATTGATGTTATGTGACAATACAAAAAGGATAAAATTGTTTTTCTTTTATATAGAATTTTGGATCATCGTGAAATGTTGTAATGATATAAAAATATATGCCACTATCAGTATGAAAGTGATAAGTTAATATTTCTAAATGTTTTTTAATACTTCAATAGCATTACTTTGTTATTTAATTTAAGGGATTTTTATTCATTTAATCTTTATTATTTATTGCACACATAAAAAAAGTAGAACTCAATTTTATTTGAAACTACTAAGTTGAATTATGTGGAAAACTGAAAATAAATTGAACTGTAAACTAAGTTTGAATTTGTTGTTAAAAGATATTGAATATGTTGAATTGTTATTCAAAAATATTGAATATGTTGAATTGTTATTAAAAATATTGAATATGTTGAATTGTTGTTAAAAGATATTGAATATGGTGAATTGTTATTAAAAGATATTGATTATGTTGAATTTTTAAAATATATTGAATATGGTGAATTGTTGACATTCTATTGTTGCGAAAAAGATATTGAATATGTTGAATTGTTGTTGAAAGATACTGATTATGTTGAATTGTTAAAATATATATTGAATATGGTGAATTGTTGATATTGTATTGTTGTTAAAAGAGTTTGAATTTGTTATTATTGAATTATATATTTCGAATGTTTCACACAAAATATGAAACACACATTTTTAAAATTTCTATTTTACAGTATTTCATTGAATTTACATTAGGTTTGTATTTAATATTGTTATTAGAATATTGGTACTGATATTTTTAATTTCTACTTTTGATGAAAATTAATATTGGTGCCTTACAATTTTGTTAAGAATATTCATATATTCATTAAAAAATTTCTTAAAGTATTTGTTTCAATGTGGCACTGAATATGTATTTATTTTCCATTTTTAGGGATTAATTTAAGAATTTAATCTTAATAATTGGAAAGAAGAATTTTGTAATTTATTTAAGAGTAACTTGTGCCTAAAAAGAAATCATAGAAAAATCTATCGTTCCTTTTAAAATCACAAGGATTTCAAATCTAATTTTTATTAATTTAACTCGACAAGTATTTGTTTCAATTTTCACAATATTCCACAATTTATCTAAAACTTAAAAAAAAAGAAAGATTTCCTTTCAATAATTTCATTCTAGCTCAGGCACATGCCTTAAATAGAAATCCTAAAAAAACTCCATCAGTTCTTCTTAAATCCCCAAGACTTAAAATCTAATTCCTACCTAAATATCCTCACGACTGCATCAGATCCTTAAAAAAAAAGAGTGTTTATCTTCCCGGAAAAGAATTCCCGGATAATTTCTACACAATAAGAAACTCTTTTTTTTCTCCCTCCAAATAGAATAAAAAAAAAGTTGTGAGTCAGCATTTCTTCCGATTAATCAATACCAAAGTGTTACTTTGCTTCTCTTTAAACCATTTAATCAAGATGAAGACAGCATCTGCATCCGAGAGGCAAGGAGAGAGAGAGAGAGGAAGAGAGAAAAAGATAAAGAAGAGCTTCCGTGAGCCTATGGATAAGCAAATATTATCCAGGGGAGGCCTACGAAGATTGCATTAGGAGATTGGATTTCGTAGATTGAGTCCGATGGATTGTGTTTGTTTCTTGTTGATCTAGATGAATCTGTCAGCAGCAACATGCGGTTAATCCCCTTTGCACCAACTGGTGTTTGGTTTTTTGTGTTCCCCGGAATGGATTTTAATTTATTGGTTCAGGAAATAATTCCGTAATGTCTTTAACTTGATAATTCCATGATTAAGTGTTAAAAAAATAATTACATGAAATAAATAAGTGATCAGATAGTTTTCGTTAGATATTATATAAAATGTCAGTCCATTTTTTTGTGTGTGATATTTTCGTACATATTTCTGTAATAAAAGGTATTATGTACTACTACTGATTTATTTTGAAAATAATTCTGTAATATCCTGAAATAAAATATATATGTAATGTTAAATACGTAATAAACGTAATGAAATACCTATACGTACACGTAAATATGTAATACGTAGTAGTGTAATACGTAAATATGTATAAATGTTGAATTAAATAAATTATGTAAGTGTTGGATAATCATGTATGTAAAATATAGGTTCATTTTTTTCTGTGTGATATCTTTGTATATTTGTGTTCAAAGAGGGGCTAGAGAAAACACTTCCTGATCCCACGGACTTTTATTAGGGTGCTTCTAGCTTTTTAAATTTTTATCCTCAGAACATTTACCTTGTTTTTAACTGTTTTCAAGACTTTTTGGTTATTTTTGTTAAGAATATCTTGTCTTTCCCCTTTGCAATTTGATGTTCTTTTTGTTTCTACAGTATTTAGCCAAATTTGCATGGATTGAATTCCAATAAACCACAACAACAGCAGCAGTTTTGAACTTCATTTATTTACCTTTTTTTTTGTGGCCATATTTAATTACAGTGTCCTATCTCTCTTGACTCTTTTAGGATAACTATATGGGACAAAATGAAGTCATCGTATGTTAGTGAATTTTTATCTGACACCAAAGGAAGAGTCTGGGAGACAGTCGGAGATGACTGAAAAAAATTGAGGGGAGAAACTCGCAAAGAGGCTATTGTCAACTTTAGATTAAGAACTGGACATGACTTTCTAGGTGAACATCTGGCTAACATAGGGATTGTGAATTCCAATATATGTTATATATAAATGAATAAGCACCATCTACTTTTTTTGCTTAGTACTGGACTATAACTCACAACATAATGGCGATGTATATACTCTTTACTGAAGGTCCAGAGAAAGCATTTTCTGATCACACGGACTTTTATTAGAGTGCTTCTAGCTTTTTAAATTTTTATCCTTAGAACATCTAACTTGTTCTTAAGGCCTTTGGGTCGTTTTTGTTAAGAATGTCTGGTCTTTTTCCCTTTGTAATTTTGATTTTTTTTTTTTTTTTTTTTTTGGTTTCCTACGGTCAGTATCCAAATTTGTACGCATTGAATTCCAATAAAGCCATAGATAACAAGGATAACAATAACAACAATAACAGTTTTGTACTTTATTTATTCACCATTTTTTCGTGGCCTTATAAAGCTACAAATATCGACCTTATTATTTAATAAGTATAAAAAAGACTATACTAAATTGATTTATGATTTACTCTATACTGAAAAAAATCTTTTCAGACTTTAACTAAACAAAGACGATTTCCATTGAAGAATTTTTTATTATTATCTCGTACGAAATACCAATAAAGTTAATTCCCAAAATCCCTATCCTCAAAGAACAAAAGTTAACTTTTTTTTTTTTTTGCATATACTCATTCCTTCCAAGATCGAAATTGGAAAAACAGAAGAATCTCCATCAGAAAAAGGGTACCAGAAAGTCTTTAGATCTAAATCTCAACCGGGAAGAACATTGTTCGAACTTACCGAAGCGGCTACTCCCTATTGCGCAAAGCGAACATTTTCTAAGCATTCCCCAAACACACTCTATTGGATAACAATTCCAACACAACGGCTCCATCATTAGCTTTGTAGAGGAAGAAGAGGAGGCAAAACGAATCAATATGGTTCACATTACCTTTCAAACTCTGGGCTATCGGATTTCCGTCCGAAACACTAGAGGCCGTAAAAGATTGTCTGTTTTGGAGCCCCCTCATTTCGAGTGGCATTCCCCCAAAACAATGCCGATCCATTTTCTGGCCCTCAAACTGCTTTTTATAGACACTCGTTTTGACGTGGCGTTATACGAGTTTATTTCAAACCACAGGATTTGATCTGACATCTGGGAGGCTATTTGTTCTTATCTAAAAATCGAAGTGATTGAGGGATTTGATACGTGGCATTCACTGGTTCGTGGGGATAAAGTCATTTCTACTTGTTTTTTTAATTTCATTTTTTTGTTGTTGTTGTTATTTTGGACCTCTCACCAGCAATTTTTAAAAAAAATTATCTGGGATTTAGCTCGATTTGGAGACGGTTTCAGACTGATTTTAGTCTTTTTTGTCTACTGTGTATCGTTTCGTGAGTAGATGAAAGGTAGATGGACCACCTCTTGGTCGATTCTTTATATATTTGACAGCTTTTTTCAGTGTTTTTAGAAACTGATACATTTGTTCCATGTTTCTATTTTTTATCTAGGGTTGGCAATTTCGTTGTATAGGGTTAAACTGTATTTCTAATAATAAATTTTATTATAGTTATTAAATTAAATATTTTTGACAATAACCACCAATTCCATTGTATCGTGTCAAAATTGAGCAATTCCTTTGTATTTGAACAATTCCTTATATTTGAAGTCCTTTGTAATTGAACAATTTTCGAAACACTAAAGAGGCCGTAAAAGATTGTCTGTTTCGAGGCCCCTCATTTCGAGTGGCGTTCCCCTAAAACAATGCCGATCCATTTTCTGGCCCTCAAACTGGCTTTTTATAGAACATTCGTTTTGACGTGGCGTTATTCGAGTTTATTTCAGACCGCAGGATTTGATCTGACATGTGGGAGGCTATTTGTTCTTATCTAAAAATCGAAGTGATTGAGGGATTTGATACGTGGTCGTGGGGATAAAGTCATTTCTTACTTCATTTTTTTATTTTGGGGACCTTTCAGCGATGATTTTTTTGAAATTATTATTTGGGATTTAACTCGATTTGGAGACGGTTTAGTTTACTGTGTATCGTTTTGTGAGTAGATGAAACTGTCATCTCTTTTTCAATCCTTTATATATTTGACACTTTTAAAAGGGTTTTTAGAAAATGATGTATTTGTACCATACTTCTATTTTTATCTAGGATCGCAATTTCCTTGTATGTGGAGTTTTATTTCAAATAATAATTTTTTTCACAATAACCACCAATTCCATTGTACTATGTAAAAATTGAACAATTCCTTTGTAATCGAGCAATTCCTTTGTAATAGAACAGTTCCTTTGTATTTGAATTATTAACTTAAAAATATTTTGGCAATATGTACTCTACTATAATGTGTCATAATATTGTAAAGACAATAGTCACCAATTTTATTGTACTATGTTAAAATTGAACAATTTTTTTTTATTTGAATTCCTTTGAAATTGAACAATTTCTTTATATATGTAACTAACTATTTTTATCTAAGGTTGTGTTTCTTTGCATTGTGTCCGTTTTATACTATAATGTATAATAGAATTGTAGTGAGAATAGTCACCAATTTCATTGTACTATGTTTAAACTGAATTGAAAATCTATTATCATTATACATAATGGACTTAAGAGAATTATTAGAGAGAAAAAAATCAAACTAGATTCAGTTAATTTCTTCCTATCATTGTAATTTTGAATATAACATCATTTTTTTTTTCAAACTCCCCCTATTTACCATTAAAATCTTCGTGTATATCCCTTTTTTTTCTCGATTGGTTTTATTATGCCTATTGCAGCAAATCCATATTATTAACTTAAGAAAATGTTTGCTAATTGGTGTCCTAATATAATGTTTCATTGAATTGTTATGACAATAGTCACCACTTCCGTTGTACTATGAAATGAAAATCTATTGCCATTATAAATAATTGACCTATTAACTTGTATTTTGGTCGTTTTTGTAAGAATATTTCGTCTTTCCCCTTTGTAAGTTTGATTTGTTTTTATTTTTTTTTTTATTTTGTTTTTTCTACTGTAAGTAGCCAAATTTGTATGGATTGAGTTCCAATAAAGCCATAGGTAACAACAACAACAGCAGTTTTGCATTTTATTTATTCACAATTTTTTATTAGTACATCGAAATGAGGATTTTATAGGAGTACAAATTTAAAAAATCTTAAAATGTGGTATTGATATTTAATATTTTGAAATATAAAGAAAAGAAACCCAACATAAAAAAAAAAATTAATGCGAATAACCTTAATACATTTTATTATCATTATTGACATAAAATGTGAACAAAAAATAACGAAATAATAAATTGTTACTGCTATTTCCCTTTGGCATTTTCTCCCAGACAACCTTTATATAAAGAAACAATATTTGATTTATAAAACTGCCTGACATCTTCTCTATACCCACAGAAGTCAAACAGCATCACCTTTTCTCTTTCCCATCATCTGTCAAATCACAACCCCTCCTAAAACCTTAAAACAGAAGTGAAAAACAATCCCTTCAAAAATAATCACCACCTTTCCCAAACCATTCCCCTTTTTTATTTATTCTCAGGTAAAAAAAACCTCTTTACTCGATATTGCGCATAACGCTATGAAAGTTAATACACAAAGAGGGGATGAAAGACCATTTCACGTGGTCCATCCATCAAGAAAACAAAATATCCCAAAACTCCAGTTTCTCCTGGAGAAAAAAAAAGGAAAATAGAATAGAATCTTCTGCCCTTTGCAATTTCATTCTCTCTTCTCTCACACAGGTAGCTCTTCGCGGCTTTTTCTTTGTCTCTAACCGTAACTGTTGGAAGCCGCCATTACCCCCAAACCTGAAAAGTTCCTCCCAGACCCTTTTGCTCCTAGTCTAGCGATCGTCTGATGGGGGTGGGGGGGACCCTTCTAACCCCCTTTTCCCCTTGAAAATCGATGAAATCCAGGCCAGTCACATCTCTGACCCTGAGTCGTCCTTACCCTCACTGGTGCATCATGGGTAAATGCGGCAGCCAGCATCTACCTTTTCTGTCTACCCCCATCCCTACCCTTCGCTGTTCGTGTCGTTCGATAGACTACAGAGGCCGTTCTCTCCCCCATGAAATGTTTTTATTTTATTTATTTCTTTCTTTTTTTGTTGTTGTTATGGGTATTTTTTCCCCCTTCTTATGGTGAACCGATGCCCCAAAGGCAGATGTAGAATTGGACTTCCTTCCTTTTAGGCGGTTCGGATTAAAATGGTTTTTGGGGATTAAGAGAGGGAAGGTGGAATTTTTGTTTTAGTTTCTTTTTAAAAAAGTTAGAAATCATTTGGGATTCTAAAGTTCGTTAAAAGTGTTTATATATATATATATATTCTTTTTTACCCCACAAATAAGTAAAATGAATCACAATTAATTTTTAACAAAATTTTTAAAAGGACTTTTTTTTAACTTTAAAATATTTTATTTTCTGAAAGATATATAGTATCTATTATCTATCTGTCTGTTTATCTATCTATCTATCTCTACATATATTTATATATATTAGGAATTCAGAGATGTATGCTAGGTGTTTCAGTAGGTATCCAGAAATAGATTTTTTTTAAATGTTTCTCAATGAAAGATACAAAAGTAATTACTTCAGAAATGTATAGTTTCTTGTCTAGAGAAACTTTTTTTTTCCCTTCCAAAATTAAGTAAAATTAATTAATCATAGCGAATTTTTAAACCCAGTTCTAAAAAGACATATCTTTAACTTGAACATCTGTTATTGTCTGGAAGATATATATACAAATATATATTTATATTAGGATTAAGAGAGGGAAGATGGAATTTTTATTTAGTTCTTTTAAAAAGTAGAAATCCTTTGGGATTGTAAAGTCTTGGGATTGTAAGTATTTATTTATTTATATATATATATATATATATATATATATATATATCAGAAAATAATATATATATACATTAGGTAACCAATGTTGTATGTCAGGTGTTTCCATAGATATCCGGAAATAGATTTTTAAAAATTTTTTTCATTGAAATATACAAAAGTAATTACTCTGAAATTTAAAGTAATTTCCAGAGTAATTAATCTTTTTTTCCCCAAAAATTAAATAAAACTAATCACAATGTATTTTTAAACCCAGTTCTAAAAAGACATATTTTTAACTTGAAAATCTGTTATTATCTGAAATATATATATATCTTATATATATATATATATATATTTATATCTTTATATTTATATTATATATCTATATCTATATTATACTAAATATATATATATATATATATTAAGAGAGGGAAGGTGGAGTTTTTGTTTTAGTTCTTTTAAAAAGTATAAATCGTTTGAGATTAAAAAGTTCATTAGAAGTGTTTATATATATATGTATAGTATCTACATATCTATATCTATCTATGTATATATATGGTGTTTTAAGAAATAGATTTTTTTAAAAATCTTTTTCATTGAAAGATACAAAAGTAATTACACTGAAATTTAAAAGTAACTTCTTGAAAAATGTAGTGTTTCCTGTCTGGAGAATCTTTTTTTTTTTCTAGCAAAAAGTTTCTAGCCAAGTTTTAAAAAACATATTTTGATCTTGATAATATGCTATTGTCTGAAAGATATATATATATATATATATATATATCTTTAAGGCAATAACAGATTTTCAAGTTAAAAAGATGTCTTTTTAAAACTTGGTTTGAAAATCCATTGTGATTAATTTTACTTATTTTTGAAGAGAGGAAAGAATTCTCCAGACAGGAAACAGTATGTTTTAATTAATTAACCCGAAGTATATGATTTTTTTCTCTCTGTGTACATATACACAATATCTCGTGATTTTTTAAATTTGAAATTATTAAATTTAATCGTGAATTTAAATTTGAAACCACTAGACCTATTACAAGAAAATCTGCAAAATAATCTATTTCATACAAAAGAATAAATATAAATTTTTGCAACATTTAAAATAAGGTTAAGTTTTAAGGTAATAAAGAAATAATCAATTTTCGAAAAACATATTGTACGTATAGATATAGATTATATGTATAGATAATTAGTATAGATAGAATTTTCTAAAAATATATTGTATGTATAGAAATATTATATGTATAGATATTTATACCTACACTATACTTTTAGAAAATTGAGTATTACTTTGTTACCTTAAGACTTATTCTTATCTTAAATGATACAAAAATTTATATTTAATTTCTGGTATGAAATATGTCGTTTTGCTGATTTTCCTTTAATAGGTCTAGTGGTTTCAGATTAAAATGTTCATCAAATTATCAGGTTTGATATTTTAGGAAGCATAAACTACTAGTAACAATATTTCCTTTAATAGGTCTAGTGGTTTCAGATTAAAATGTTCATCAAATTATCAGGTTTGATATTTTAGGAGGCATAAACTACTAGTAACAATATTTCCTTTAATAGGTCTAGTGGTTTCAGATTAAAAATGTTCATCAAATTATCAGGTTTGATATTTTAGGAAGCATAAACTACTAGTAACAATATTTCCTTTAATAGGTCTAGTGGTTTCAGATTAAAATGTTCATCAAATTATCAGGTTTGATATTTTAGGAAGCATAAACTACTAGTAACAATATTTCCTTTAATAGGTCTAGTGGTTTCAGATTAAAATGTTCATCAAATTATCAGGTTTGATATTTTAGGAAGCATAAACTACTAGTAACAATATTTCCTTTAATAGGTCTAGTGGTTTCAGATTAAAATGTTCATCAAATTATCAGGTTTGATATTTTAGGAAGCATAAACTACTAGTAACAATATTTCCTTTAATAGGTCTAGTGGTTTCAGATTAAAATGTTCATCAAATTATCAGGTTTGATATTTTAGGAAGCATAAACTACTAGTAACAATATTTCCTTTAATAGGTCTAGTGGTTTCAGATTAAAATGTTCATCAAATTATCAGGTTTGATATTTTAGGAAGCATAAACTACTAGTAACAATATTTCCTTTAATAGGTCTAGTGGTTTCAGATTAAAATGTTCATCAAATTATCAGGTTTGATATTTTAGGAAGCATAAACTACTAGTAACAATATTTCCTTTAATAGGTCTAGTGGTTTCAGATTAAAATGTTCATCAAATTATCAGGTTTGATATTTTAGGAGGCATAAACTACTAGTAACAATATTTCCTTTAATAGGTCTAGTGGTTTCAGATTAAAATGTTCATCAAATTATCAGGTTTGATATTTTAGGAGGCATAAACTACTAGTAACAATATTTCCTTTAATAGGTCTAGTGGTTTCAGATTAAAATGTTCATCAAATTATCAGGTTTGATATTTTAGGAGGCATAAACTACTAGTAACAATATTTCCTTTAATAGGTCTAGTGGTTTCAGATTAAAATGTTCATCAAATTATCAGGTTTGATATTTTAGGAGGCATAAACTACTAGTAACAATATTTCCTTTAATAGGTCTAGTGGTTTCAGATTAAAATGTTCATCAAATTATCAGGTTTGATATTTTAGGAAGCATAAACTACTAGTAACAATATTTCCTTTAATAGGTCAGTGGTTTCAGATTAAAATGTTCATCAAATTATCAGGTTTGATATTTTAGGAAGCATAAACTACTAGTAACAATATTTTGTTAAATTGTTTAAAATTAATTATATATTTTCAAAAAAATATATATGTATATATTTTCAAAGTTACCGATGTACCCTATTCATCCATTTTTATATAAAAACATCCTCATTCTAACCAACATTCAGAAAAAGAAAGAGTTATGCATCAAATTCCCTGTCACCCTTTTTCGAAATATAATATTTCTTAAACAATATATTTTTTCCTTTCCCATTTATGCACAATGCTTGTTTAAAAAAAAATCCAGAAGTTACTTTTTCATATTTCATTTCCCTCATGAATTTTTTCAATTTATTTCATACAAATAAATTCTTTTCCTTTTTGTTCAGTTCGTTTTAGTTTTTCCAAAATCAGACGGATACAGACTAGGAGAATTTTTTTTTATTTATTTGAAACAAATCTCATGGCTTGATTTAATATATTTGATCAATTTTGAGATAGGGAAAAAAAACATACTTTAAAGGTTTTTCTTTAAAAAAGTATTTGTTGTTGTTAAGCATAGATAGACAGCATTTCAAAAAATGTTTTTTTAAGTAATGAATATACAGAATTAGAATTACAATACATTACATAATTACATAATTATACAGAATTAGAATTGATTAGATTAATACAGAATTTTTTGTGACATTTTCAGAAATATGTACAACATGTTTACGAATGTGAGTTGACCCGTGTATAAGCCGAGAGTGTGTTTTTCTTCAAAAAATTGATCAAGCTCAAAAGTAAAAATGAAAAAAAAAAATTATATCTTGGATCTTTTACTTATTTATGATTACACATTATAATTTTTTTAAACAAGTCTCATGGCTTGACTTTAATACATTTGATCAATTTTGAGATAGAAAAGAATATACTTTAAAAACTTTGTATTAAAAAAGTATTTGTCGTTGTTGAATACATGGAAAACATTTCGAAAAATGTTTTTTAAGTAATGAAAACTGATTAATATATAAGATTAATACAGATTTTCTCTAACTTTTGCAGAAATATGTATAACGTATGTTTCCGAATATAGGCAGACCCGTGTATAAGCCGAGAGTGTTTTTTCTTCAAAAAAATTGACTAAAGTTCAAAAGTAGGAATGAAAAAAAAAATATCTTCTATCTTTTACTTATTTATGATATCCTATTATTATTTTTCGCATGTGTTTTGGTACTTTTCTGTTAAAAGGGCTCAAATTTCGCAGAAGTCAAATTTTTCGTCTAGGAACGATGTAACAAATCAGCAAGCAATATAAATATTATAAAATGAACGTAATCTATAACATTTCCAGAAATATATATAACCTATGTTTCCGAATATAAACAGACCCGTGTATAAGCCCAGAGTATGTGTTTTCTTCAAAAAATCGACCAAACTTCAAAAATCGAAATGAAAAAAAAAAATCTTGTATCTTATATTTATTTATGATATCCTATCATTATTGTTTTAAAGCAAATCCCATGATTTGATTTTAATACATTTGATCAAATTTGAGATAGAAAAGAAGATACTTTAAAAAATTTGCATTAAAAAAAGTATTTGTTGTTGTTAAATACATGGACAAAATTTCGAAAAATGCTTTTTTTTTTTTTTAGTGCTGAAAAGTGATTAATATATTAGATTAGATTCCTTTAACATTTTCAGAAATATGTATAACATACATTTCCAAATGTAAGCAGACCTGTGTATAAGCCGATAATGCTTTTTTTTTTTTTAAATGACCAAAGTTCAAAATTCAATATGAAAAAATAAAAATTCTTGTATCGTTCCTTATTTACGATATTCTATTATTATTTCTGGTATATGTTTTGGTACTTTTCAGTAAACCTGCTTAAATTTCGCAGAAGTCAAATTTTTCAGGGACGATGCAACAAACAAGCAAAATAAATATTATAAAATTAAACAATTCATTTTTGTAAAACGAATAACTCGTTTAATTTAAAAGTAATTCCCCATAGATTTAAGAAATACATACTAAATAAATAATAAAAAATGGTCTATCTAGAGATATTTGGCGATTTAGTACTTGTGACCGGCTAGTTGAAAAATACCTACTTTGTTTGCTTAATGAGTGAATCCGTATATAAGCCAACCCCTTCAACTGACCCACCGACACCCCCCTCAGATTTTTCTTTGACTTTTGTAGAAAAATATATATCATGTGTTTCCCAATATAAGCAGACCCGTGTATTAGCCGAGAGTGTGTTTTTTCTACAAAAAATTGGACGATTTCAAAAGTTGAAATGAAAAAAAAAAATCTTGTATCGTTCTTTATTTATAATATCCTTTTATTATTGTATATATATGTTGTGGTAATTTTCTGTTAGTAGGGCTCAAATTTCGCCAAAGTCAAATTTTTCGTTTTGTTGATGACGTAATAATCCAGCCATATCAGTATTATAAAATAAAGTATCTTCTTTTTATAAAAGGATTAAATCATTTCATTTAAAAGTAATTTTTTTCATAAATTTAAGAAATATATACTAAAGAAATAAAAACTTGCTTTATTTAGCGATATTTGGCGATTTATCACTTGCCGCCGGCTAACGGAAAATTATTTACGTTGTTTACTTCATGAATGAATCCGTATAGCCGAACCCCCTTTAAAAGATCCTTTTACTTGTCACAAAATAATTATGTAGATGGCTCTGTGGTAAACTTATTCTTGTGCAACATTTTACATTTATAACATTTGATTATAATAGTTTTTTCAACTTGATATTTAATTCGTTGTTAAGATTTTGGCAATGCATATTGTAAAAGTTGAATAGATGGAATATTTTCCTTTAATTATCAAATTGCTTATTCAATTTCTACTATTAGCTCACACTCTCCCTATATATATATATCTTGTTCAAATTTTCAATCGTTCATAAAATACTTTTTATTCATCCACTCAAGTTCAAATAAATTTTTTTTGAACTTGTAGTGGATGACACTTGATGTTAATACAATTTTTTCAAATATTAATTCATTCCTTAAATTTAATTAATTCATTTTAGTTTTTTTTTTAGATTTAAGTAGCACATCTCTACCAATAAAGGGCGCCAGATAAACTTAAAAAAAAATGAATGAAAATTATTTATTAAGGACTTTCTGGAATATAGTGAAAAAAAAAGTAGGAATTGACTTTAAAAATTTTTTTTTATATTACTTGTTTTTATTTATAAGATAAGTTAGAAATTACAGGAATTTAATAAATGTTTGAAAATATGTCTTTAAAAGACACAGCTGTAAATCTCTCGAATCGTAGCTTGATTTTAAAATGTTCAGTTAGCATGTCGAACGGGTTAAAATGTATGTATTGCAATAACTACTTCTCAAAACGAGGTAACCCTATGATGATTGTGGCATCGTATGTAAACGTCTCATATTGGCATTTAAACCATTTGGTGGTAATTTTTCAGGATTTCTCCCATGCAACAGAATATTACTCATTAGTCATCTTTAAAATACTCTAGAAATAATAACTTCATCTTCCCATAGATGGACTGATCATAAATTAATTTTTCTTATTTTTTTTTCATCGTTGTATATTTTAACTGTATACTAATGAAATCCTTGTATTTTTTCTGTTTATTTCATGAAATATTTTTATTCTATTGTCATCAATTACTAATCAGTCATTTCAAAATCCGAAAAAAATTAGAACTGGAATTGTAATAATTCCTTCTTGCGTAAGAAAATTTTTGTGTCCTATAAATAAGACGGATTGTGAGGTAAAGAAAGGCCCATGCTCTGTAAAATAATAGCATATTATATACATATCTAATATTAATAGATAATAATATCTAATATATACATGAAAAGTAGATAGAAGATAGTAAGAATTCCACAATACAAAGAGTGTGTTTTACAATATATTTTCTTTAATATATTTTATTTCAGTATCGCTATCTTTCATTATTCTACCTCAGGTATCCTATTCAGAAAAAAAAATATGTATTCAACAATTTTTTTTCCCATATTTATTACGGTATCATAGTTCCAGAGAAGGATATTTTATTTCTTTTCTATATGCATTACATCTAAAAAATTGGATACTCCTACATCCGATATGTTTTCCTCCCCGTGCACTATTCCCTCTGTTTTTCCATTCTTGATGCAGCATCATTTTTTGTATCGTCTCCCATTCATCCCAGCCTGCCGAGTGAAGGGTAACTTCTGGTGGTGGGAAGGGGCAGATGCAATATCCCGGTCGCTCTCTGATGGGAATGGCTTGAGATGAGAAAGATTTTCTGGGGATTATTTTTGGGAAAGATTTCATAGTAGTAAGTTTAATTAGGTAGGATGATGAAAGATTAGTTTATGTAGAAGGAGAGATCAAGTTATTGCTATTTAAGTTATAGAAATTTATTAAAATTTTTAAAGAAGTTTATAAAGTTTATCAAGTTATAGAAGGAGAGATCAAGTTATTGCTATTTAAGTTATAGAAATTTATTGAAATTTTTAAAGAAGTTTATAAAGTTTATCAAGTTATAGAAGGAGAGATCAAGTTATTGCTATTTAAGTTATAGAAATTTATTAAAATTTTTAAAGAAGTTTATAAAGTTTATCAAGTTGTAGAAGGAGAGATCAAGTTATTGCTATTTAAGTTATAGAAATTTAGTAAAATTTTAAAGAAGTTTATAAAGTTTATCAAGTTGTAGAAGGAGAGATCAAGTTATTGCTATTTAAGTTATAGAAATTTATTAAAATTTTTAAAGAAGTTTATTAAGTTTATCAAGTTGTAGAAGGAGAGATCAAGTTATTGCTATTTAAGTTATAGAAATTTATTAAATTTTTTAAAGAAGTTTATAAAGTTTATCAAGTTGTAGAAGGAGAGATCAAGTTATTGCTATTTAAGTTATAGAAATTTATTAAATTTTTAAAGAAGTTTATAAAGTTTATCAAGTTGTAGAAGGAGAGATAAGTTATTGCTATTTAAGTTATAGAAATTTATTAAATTTTTAAAGAAGTTTATTAAGTTTATCAAGTTGTAGAAGGAGAGATCAAGTTATTGCTATTTAAGTTATAGAAATTTAGTAAATTTTTAAAGAAGTTTATAAAGTTTATCAAGTTATAGAAGGAGAGATCAAGTTATTGCTATTTAAGTTATAGAAATTTATTAAATTTTTAAAGAAGTTTATAAAGTTTATCAAGTTATAGAAGGAGAGATTAAGTTATTGCTATTTAAGTTATAGAAATTTATTAAAATTTTTAAAGAAGTTTATAAAGTTTATCAAGTTATAGAAGGAGAGATCAAGTTATTGCTATTTAAGTTATAGAAATTTATTAAAATTTTTAAAGAAGTTTATAAAGTTTATCAAGTTATAGAAGGAGAGATCAAGTTATTGCTATTTAAGTTATAGAAATTTATTAAATTTTTAAAGAAGTTTATAAAGTTTATCAAGTTATAGAAGGAGAGATCAAGTTATTGCTATTTAAGTTATAGAAATTTATTAAATTTTTAAAGAAGTTTATAAAGTTTATCAAGTTATAGAAGGAGAGATCAAGTTATTGCTATTTAAGTTATAGAAATTTATTAAATTTTTTAAAGAAGTTTATAAAGTTTATCAAGTTATAGAAGGAGAGATCAAGTTATTGCTATTTAAGTTATAGAAATTTATTAAAATTTTTAAAGAAGTTTATAAAGTTTATCAAGTTATAGAAGGAGAGATCAAGTTATTGCTATTTAAGTTATAGAAATTTATTAAAATTTTTAAAGAAGTTTATAAAGTTTATCAAGTTATAGAAGGAGAGATCAAGTTATTGCTATTTAAGTTATAGAAATTTATTAAATTTTTAAAGAAGTTTATAAAGTTTATCAAGTTATAGAAGGAGAGATCAAGTTATTGCTATTTAAGTTATAGAAATTTATTAAAATTTTTAAAGAAGTTTATAAAGTTTATCAAGTTATAGAAGGAGAGATCAAGTTATTGCTATTTAAGTTATAGAAATTTATTAAAATTTTTAAAGAAGTTTATAAAGTTTATCAAGTTATAGAAGGAGAGATCAAGTTATTGCTATTTAAGTTATAGAAATTTATTAAAATTTTTAAAGAAGTTTATAAATTTTATCAAGTTATAGAAGGAGAGATCAAGTTATTGTTATTTAAGTTATAGAAATTTATTAAATTTTTAAAGAAGTTTATAAAGTTTATCAAGTTATAGAAGGAGAGATCAAGTTATTGTTATTTAAGTTATAGAAATTTATTAAAATTTTTAAAGAAGTTTATAAAGTTTATCAAGTTATAGAAGGAGAGATCAAGTTATTGCTATTTAAGTTATAGAAATTTATTAAATTTTTAAAGAAGTTTATAAAGTTTATCAAGTTATAGAAGGAGAGATCAAGTTATTCTATTTAAGTTATAGAAATTTATTAAATTTTTAAAGAAGTTTATAAAGTTTATCAAGTTATAGAAGGAGAGATCAAGTTATTGCTATTTAAGTTATAGAAATTTATTAAATTTTTAAAGAAGTTTATTAAGTTTATCAAGTTATAGAAGGAGAGATCAAGTTCTCATTTAAAGTTACAACCTGCTATCGATGCATCAATTATGCTTCGATAGCAGGCAATAACTTTAAATCTCTCAATTAGTGTTTCTTCTCAACACTAAATTAGTGGTTATAAAAAAAACACTTTAAGAATACGTTGAAATCATTGTCTTAATTTCAAGCGTTTTAATATATTATGTATTTTTTAATTAGTATAAATTGATTTTTCTTATATAAACATATGAAAATAAATTTTCCATAATTAATTTAATGAGGGGGGTAAGTTTTCTGTTTTCATTTGTAAATTTCTTAAAATAGTTAAAATATACCATGTATTATAAATTTAATTTTTTTTAACTGAAACTATATATTTGAATTATTAAATGTTATTTAATCAAATACTATCATACTTGAATTATTAATTGTTATTTTACCAATTACTATCATACTTGAATTAGCAATTGTTTGTATAACAATTTCTAACAGGATATTTTGACTAATGATGTTAAATAATGAAATGTTAAAAAATAAAATAAAACCAAGTAAATAATAACGTTAAATAATAAAATAAAGTTAAATATATAATAATACTAAATGATAAAAACTATAGTTTCCATTTTTAATTTAATTGTGAAAACCGGTTTTCAGTTTTATTTGTAGATTTCTTAAAAACCGTTAAGTATTCCTTGCATTACAAGTTTAATTTTGTAACTGAAACTATATATATTTGAATAATTAGTTATTATTATACACATAATCTTTAACATCTTGTTACATATATAATAATGTTGAAATAAAGTTAAATATGTAAACATTTTAAATAATAAAATAACTTTCTATATATAAAAATGTTAAATAATAAAATAAAGTTAAATATATAATAATGTTAATGAATAAAAATACTGTTTCCATAATTAATTTATTTATCAGGAACAGCTTTCCGTTTTATTAGTAGATTTTTCAAAAACTGTCAAAATTTTCCTTACATTACAAATTTAGCTTGTAATTGAAAATATATACTTGAATTATCAATTACTATTATACAGATTTTTTAGCATGAAATATTGAATAATAAAGTTAAATAAAAAATAATGCTAAACATAAGAAATATAATTATTGTGATACATTATACCATAAAGTTACCTTTTCTACATTAAATACAGCGTTAATTACATACCAAGTGTTTTAATTATTTAAAAGTGTAATGCATATTCATCTTTTACAATATATATATATATATATATATATATATATATATGTAACTAAATGTATCAAATTTAAAGCACTTTCAATATTCTAATGTTTTTACATAATTGTGACACACTAGAGCCTAAAGTTACCTTTCCTATTTCAAATTCAGTATTATTTACTTACTAAATATCTTAACTATTTAAAAGTGGTACATATATTAATCTTTTACAATTTATGTGTATATAATGTATCTAACTGAATTGTATGAACTAAACCTCTTTTAATATTCTAATTTCTTTAAAATATATAATTATTAAATATATATTTTATATATAAAATTGTATCCTTGAAAAGTAATGTATAATAATTTATCTTTGAATAAAGAGATAGATTATTTAATTATTGGAGGTGTGGGTCATATTATTTACATTACTAAATGATGAATTTCACAGCTTTATTAGAGAAGGTTTTATTCTCGTGGATTCAAAGGATTATTTGTACGAAATTTTTTTTAAATTTAACTTTTTAATTTTATCAAAAAATAAAAAGTGCTATATTGAGTAGATACATTCAAGTGAAAATCTTGTTCAAAAATGGATTTATCATCCAGTAGTAGGCGTTCAAGTAGGAATTATAGGAATTTAATAGGATTAGGTAGGCAGACAAACTAACATTTTCAATGATGGAATTATGAGATTTAATGTTAACATTAATTCTCCTATAAGCTCTCAGAGCTTAGGGGAATTAATTAATTATTATTAAATTAATTAATTCTCCTATGAACTGGCAGAGCTTATATGGGATACAATTATTAACAATTTATTATATTTTAAAGATTATATATCGAAATTTATCATTAATATTTAGAAGAATCATTTTTGTATTTTCTTTTATACACTCATGTCCATAAATTAAGGATAATGAAGTTCAGGCAAAGAAAGAGACAGAAGCAAAACAAATTTGACTTATTTGTAAAGTCTATTTATTAAACAAAAGGTAAAGAGCAAAAAAAGATACTATATGTTTGACATAATTAATAAAAATTGCGATTTTTACTCCCTGGAGCAAATTTCAGAAAAGAACCTATTTACAAAAAACAGTATAACATGGTTAGTATGATGGTTAATATGGAGTATGTCTCCCGGACGATGCAGTACAGGCCTTACAACGCCTAGGCATGCTGAGTATCAAATTATTAATCTGATCTTGGGGAATATTACACCACTCATCAAGCAATGCCCTCCGAAGTTCCGGTTGACAGGTGTTGACGGGCTGCAATTCGTCGGCCAAGCATATCCCACACATGCTCTATTGGATTCAAGTCCGGTGAGTATGCTGGCCAATCCATACGGGTGATATCCTCCAATTGAAGGCATTCATCTACAAGGTTTGCACGGTGAGGACGGGCGTTGTCATCCATAAACAGAAATTCAGCACCCATGGCGCTCCGAAACATACGTACATGTTGTTCCAGAATGACATCCCGATAGATGTGGCCTGTCATCGTTACACTCCGACCATGCAGGTCAGTTCTGGAACCAAGAATAAATCCTCCCCAAACGAGCCATCCTGCACCACCGTAAGGATGTCGTTCAATGGTGTTCTGTAGGTGGTAACATCTACTCACATTACCATCATCTAGGAATCATTGCCAAAGCCTGAAGATGACACTCTGGGTGATTCTAAGTTCCTCGGATACTTCCAGCTGGGTACGTCCACATTCCAGTCGTCCGATAATTCTACCACTTAAAAAATCATCCATATGCTTCCTGTATGCCATAAATATACGGTTATTGCCCTGAAAGGCTTTTAAAGCGCTTGTGAACAATTTTGCTTCTTTGCCACCATTCCTTATATACCCCTCTCTTACACTCTCGTCATTGTGACGTAATATCCGCGCCATCTGGTGGTTTCCTGTAATTTGCATATTCTTCTTCAAGATGTGTGTGATAATTCTACAGGTGAAATTTTTATTTTAGAGTTCAATTTCTGTGTCATTCTGAATTATCCTTAATTTATGGACATGAGTGTAGTATGATGATTTTTTTTAGAAATCTGTACACATATAATTTTAATTAATAAAAATGACTTAACTAATGAATGGTATAATGTTATTAATAATTAATTAATGGTATAATTTTTATTAATTAAAATTAATATATAACACTTTTTCTTTAATTATTTTTTTCATAAAGATTTAACATAATCTGTAATTAATGACTTGAATTAGATTATAACAAATGGTATAAAAAACATTTTTTAAAGTCAATTCCTACTTTTTTTCACTCTATTGCAGGAAATTCCTTTACAAATAAAGTTGAAATTTTCCTCTTACATCTGGCGCCATCTATTATTAAATACATGTAACTTAAATCTGAAAAAAAACTAAAATTAATTAATTGAATTTAATTAATTAATTAATATTTGAAAAAACTATATTAACATCAAGTGTCATACACTACAAGTTCAAAAAAATGTATTTGAACTTGAATGGATGAATAAAAAGTATTTTATGAACAATTGAAAATTTGAACAAGATATATATATAGGGAGAGTATGAACTAATAGTAGGAATTGAAAAATGACAAGTACAAGTACAAGTCTTCACATTTCATTTTACTCTTTTTTAAATCTATTTTTCTTTTTTTTAAAAATATGTTTTTTTTGTTAACTTTAAATCATTTTTTAAAATTATCCTTCTTACATTTAAAAAAAGAGGTTTCATCTTTCTGTTCGTATTTATAAAAACCTTCAAAAAGATTCGGTTTCATTTTGCCAAAACTCAGTGACAGAAAAACAACCCCTCAACGAAAATCAATCACGCCTTTTTTTTTTTTTTTTTTTTTTTTTACATAAGTCACTAAAAAAAAAAAAAAAAAAAAAAAAAAATAAAATAAATCATAAAATAAGGTTTACTTTTCGTGTTGTTTTAGTTTAAAAAATACCGCCTTAAAATTAATTTTTTGTCAAAGTAATTTTAAAACAATTCAGAGTTTTTGTAATTAAAGCTCCCATCTTTTTTTCATGAAAATGCTAATTTGCATAATTAATGATGAAAAACTCTTGTGTAAAGGGTTGTTAGTTCTGCATCTGACATGATTTTGTATTTTTTTTGCAAAAGGGGTTTTAGTACTAATAATTTTATTTTATTTTATTTAAAATATACTACATTCAGTAAAAAATATTATGTAAATTCTTTTTATAAATAGATCCTAAAACGTTGAAAAACTCTTTGTAAAATGAATAATCCTATGTTAACAGAATAAAAAAAATTTCCCTAATGATTTAAAAAGATTTCAATGTTTACAATAAAGTTTCACAGCAACTTGAAAAACATTCGATAAAAAGAATGAGAAATTTTTTTAATGAATGCTTTTGAATTCGTTTAACAAATAGAGGAGTATATATTTTTTTCTAATTTTAAATTTTTTTTTCAACACCATGTCAAATTTATCAACTTTATTAACTTTAAATTAACATTCTACTTTTAACATTATATTTACAATCTATTTTTAACTTTATATTAACATTCTATATTTTAACTTTAAATTAACATTCTACTTTTAAATTTATATTAACAATCTATTTTTAACTTTATATTAACATTCTATATTTTAACTTTAAATTAACATTCTACTTTTAACTTTATATTAACAATCTATTTTTAACTTTATATTAACATTCTATATTTTAACTTTAAATTAACATTCTATTTTTAAATTTATATTAACAATCTATTTTTAACTTTGAATTAACATTATATTTTTAACTTTACATTAACATTCTATTTTTTAACTTTATATTAACAATCTATTTTTAACTTTAAATTAACATTCTATTTTTTAACTTTAACTTAACATTCTATTTTTTAAATTTATATTAACAATTTATTTTTAACTTTAAGGTAATATTCTATTTTTTAACTTTATATTAGCAATATATTTTTAACTTTATATTAACATTCTATTTTTAACTTTATATTAACAATCTATTTTTTAACTTTATATTAACATTCTATTTTTTAACTTTATATTAACATTCGGTAGGAAAAAGAATGACTTACATTTTTTAATAACAGCTTTTGATTTCATTTTGCAAAAAGGGAAGTATATATTTATGTTAATTTTAAATGGAAAGTTTGAACATCCTGCCAAATATGTAACGTTATTAACTTTAAATTAACATTCTGTTTTTTAACTTTATATTAACCTTCGATAGAAAAAAGAATGAGTTAAATTTTTAATAAGAGCTTTGGAATTCATTTAACAAATAGGGAAGTATATATTTTTGCTAAATTTAATTTTAAATTTTGAACATCATATCAAATATTTAACTTTATTCACAAATTTTTAAATTATTTGACTTTTTAATAAAATATGATTAAATTTCATGATTATTAAGAAAAGATCTTGTAATTAAAATTAATGATTAAATATAATGCAAATACATCGATAATGATTTAGTGATAAATTTAGCTAAGTAAAAAATATTTTTTTGAATCTTTTGCAATCGTCAAATATGATTAAGCAATAATTTATTTTACTATTATAATAGATTTTTTACATTCTCTAGTTAAAAATGTTTCTAAAATGTCAGAAAGTAAAAAATAAATTTAAATTTCAGGCAAAAATATAATTGCAGTATTTTTTTTTACAAGTTTTGTGACTTTTTGTATGCATCCTCAATTTGTCTTTGTGTAAACTTTGATTTCATTACATAGAGTTTGGTATAAATATTTAGAAAATATAAAATTGTATAAATATAATTAATCCAGTGAAATATTTATGTCCAATCGCTGGGTATAATTATACTTTTTCTTCTATAAATAAAAATGATATCCATACATTTATTTATTAATATTTTTTTAACGTTTCACACTCCCTATAGAAAAAACTAAATCTTTTATAAAAATTTCCTATTTCATTCGAAAATAAAATGTTTTAGAACATTAAGAAAAGAACATGGCAGCCATCTATCGGGGATTTATAGAAGCTCGTTTTACAAGGTTTTGATGACTATTGTATAGAATTGAAATTACAAATTTAATGTAAAATAATTTTTAAGTAGTATAATAAAATAAATTCATTTATGAAAAAAAATTCAATCAGTGATCATCATTTTTTCATTTCAGTGACAGTTAATAAATATTCATGGCAGACAAAGCAGCTATAAACAATATTAAAATTTGATAGATGTTGCTATGTTGTGAATGATGTTTTCGTCATTTGTTATTTATAACATTTTAAATTTCAGTAGATATTCAGTACTGCATGCCTTAACCACTCTTTACTATATCAAAATATTCAGTAAGTATTTAATTAAAAAGTATTTTCCTCAAGTAGATCTCAATTATCAAAGACAAGATTTGTTAATGAATAATTTTAGTGGTAATTAATAGCATAATTATTCACTTTAAATCGTAGGTCCCGGTCTAATAATTGTAGAGCATTAGGCGTAAAAAGAACCAACCCTACCCGTAAAAAGAAACCATCTCATGTCTAGGAATCTGCCAGTAGGTAGATGGTCTAGGCCCACAATAGAACTGTTGCGCTAATGATGAGGATGATGATGAGTAAGTGTTTAATTAATAAGGATATTTCTTAGAACTCAATTATCAATAATAAAAGTAAAAATTTTGTTAATAAATAATTTTAGTGCTAATTTCATCATTCAATATTATAATTATGCACTTTAAACCACAGGTCCCAGTCTAATATGATTATAGAGCGTTGGGCGTAGAGCTTTTAACCCTACCCAGTAAAAAGAAATCATCTCATGACTAGGAATCTGCCAGTAAGCAGACGGTCTTGGCCCACCATGGAGCTGTTTCATCAATGAGGATGATGATGATGATGAGGAATATCATAATTGATATTATGAATGCCAGACAAACTATTATGAATCAAATGAATTAATGAATCAACCAATCAATCAAATGAATCGAAACAAATGAATGAATCAAATGAATTAATGAATAAATGAAATGAATGAATTGAATCAATTGAATGAATCAAATGATGAATCAAATGATTGAATCAAATGAATGAATCGAATCAATTGAAGGAATCAAATGAATTAATCAAATGAATAATTTAAAAAAATCTCTGAATAATTTTTTTAAAAAAAATATTCGGCCAATAGGTCAAATTAAAATGGCCAAATAGACTAGAATAAAAGTAGAACCAAACCGAATAGAATAGAATAAAATTAACATGACCAATCCTCAAAGACCAATCTAATCATAATTTTTTTAAAATTGCTAAATTCTTCTCTATTTGTTAAGAAATTAATTCAAATACAAATATAGAAAATTCAAGATTCTTTCTCCTATGTTACTAATTGAAATAACATACTGAAAAATTGTGAATTTTCCATGTTATAGAAATATGAGCATTGCATGAGAAACGGAAATATTTTAATATAGAGATTTTAGAAGATTGAATTTCGTGGAGGTAAATATTTTTCTGGGGGATTTTAAGTAGAAATTTGAACAGCGGGGATTTGTTGACGCCGTGTCAGCTTTAGTAAAATATCAGAAAGAGCCATGGTGAATATGATCTGCCAATTCGAGAATCCCTCAGTATTTTGAAGTTTGGTTAGAAATATTGGATAAGTTAAAAATAAGGTCAGAGAATAGATCTATCATTTCTGTAGAATTTTGTGCTTTTAATTTTTAATTATATGTAAGTGTGAATTTTTAGATTTGGTTAATGTTTGGTTTAATTAATTTCGCAAATTTGGTACCCATTTTACTTTCGCTCTTGCATTTTACACTGAAGTGACAAAAGTCATGGGATAGCAATATGCAAATTTTCAGATGGCAGTAGCATCGCGTATAACAGGTATAAATGCGCAGTTTTTCGCATTAATTTTTAATTTCTGTTCAAGTTATTCATGTGAAGAGGTTTTGACGTGATGATGACCGCACGACGGGAATTAACAGACTTTGACGCGGAATGTTAGTTGGAGCTAGACGCATGGGTCATGCCATTTCGGAAATTGTTAGGGAATTCAACATTCCCAAGATCCACTGTGTCAAGATGTGCAAAAAGAGTATGAAATTTCAAGCATAAACATCCCACAATGGACAGCGCAGTGGTCGACCGCCTGCACTTAACGACCGAGACCGGCGACGTGTTTAAGAGTCGTAAAAATTCTAACAGACAAGCAACACTGCGTCAAATAACCGCAGAAATCAATGTGGGACGTACAATGGACTTGTCTGTTAGAACTGTGCGGAAAAATTTGGCTTTCTTGGGCTATGCCAGCAGAAGACCGACTTGAGTGCCTTTACTGACAGAACGACATCGCTTGCAGCGACTCTCGTGGGCACGTGAGCATATCGGTTGGTCCCTAGATGAATGGAAAACCGTGGCCTGGTCCGATGAGTCACGATTTCAGTTGGTAAGAGCTGATGGTAGGGTTCGAGTGTGGCGCAGACCCCACGAAGCCATGGACCCAAACTGTCAGCAAGGCACTGTTCAAGCTGGTGGTGGCTCCGTAATGGTGTGGGCTGTTTTTCATGGCATGGACTTGGTCCTCTGGTGCGAATGGACCGAACATTGACTGGAAATGCTTATGTTCAGCTACTTGGAAATATTGCAGCCATTATGGACTTCATGTACCCAAACAACGATGGGATTTTTATGGATGACAATGCGCCATGTCACCGGGTCACAACTGTTCGCGATTGGTTTGAAGAACATTCTGGACAATTCAACGAATGATCTGGCCACCTAGATCGCCCGACATGAATCCCATCGAGCATTTATGGGACATCATCGAGAGGTCTGTTCGTGCCCAAAATCCTGCACCATCAACGCTTTTACAATTATGGACGTCTATCGAGACAGCATGGCTCAATATTCCTGCAGAAGACTTCCAACGACTTGTTGAGTCCATGCCACGTCGAGTTGCTGCACTTCGCCGGCGAAAGGAGGGCCGACACGATGTTAAGAGGTATCCCATGACTTTTGTCACTTCAGTGTATATCATTGTATTTTTATTAAGGAATGTGAAAATAATTTAACATCAAAAAAATAATTTAAACATTTTTATTAATTTTTAATTATAAATTAATATAAATTTACAATGTATGTTAAAAAAATTGTTAATATGTATGTATTAATTATATATTATTATCATTTAGTAAATAATAATAATATGTACTCATATTTATGAAGACAAATTCGTTAAAATTATGATACATAACACAAAACGATAATTCGTTATGATATGTAAAAAGAGTAAACAATTCTTTATATAAACATTTCCAATAAACTATTCCTTATCCAAACCCATATGCAACATTAAAATTGTCAATATTAATTTTTAAATTTAAAATTTTAATTTAGTTTCTGTATATTTTATGTTTTTAAATGTTATGGTCTCCAAATAAAAACACATACTACAGTGGACTGTAAACATCAACTCTTTTATTCAAAAACCAAACTCATTCTATATAAATATTACTCGTTAAAACAAGCTCATGCCCGTGCAGAGGAGGAAGTTGTAATTCCTCTGGCATACTTAACATTTCCATTTTTTTAATAATAAATTACTCTGGTGGCGCCATTTATATTCATGATGGAATATATTTCATGAAAAATTTTAGAAAATGAACATTTTCTAAAATTGTTTATGGGAAATATATTAATGCAAACATAATCTTATTAAAATAAAATATTAAAAAAAATTATGTATTAATTTTTTAAATTACAAGAAATATTAATTTATTATAATTATTATTTATTCAAGATAAAAATAGTTTAGGAGTAAAATTAAAAAAGTACTAAAACTTTTTATTTCAGCTAATTCCTTAAATCACATACCAGACACATTATTTTTAAGACG
Source organism: Caerostris darwini (assembly GCA_021605075.1). Lineage (NCBI taxonomy): Eukaryota > Metazoa > Arthropoda > Arachnida > Araneae > Araneidae > Caerostris > Caerostris darwini. The sequence continues at coordinate 249,782 of BPLQ01010066.1, forward strand.
ATGCATTAATTCTTTTAAGAAATTTTCACCCTGTTTAGAGTTTTACAGTGGTTTTTGGTTTTTGGAATAAGGTATTAAATTCGGTTTAGGTCTAATGTTTATCTCAATTTCGCTGAAAATATTATTTTTGGAGGTAAAGAATTTATATTTAAGCTTTTCTGAACTTAGACAATTTTTTTTCCATAACAAGCAGGCTGTGAAAAAGGATTTAATAGAAACTAACACAACTGGCAAAAAATACATTTACTTTATGCGGCTAAAATGAAACATCGTAAAATATTTGAAGGTGGACGAAAGGCAAAGAGCAAATGGCCATAAGCTTAAAGTTGGACACCGACCAAATCTTTAATGGCGTTATGTGTTTTTTTTCTCTTCTTTTTGCTTTTCGCATGGTCAAGTGTGAGAAGAACCTTTTTGCTAATTTGTCAACTTGTTTCTTTTTATTACAAACCTGTGGAAATTTCCCATTTCATAGAATAGAAAAATAAAGATTTAAATTTAAATTTTGCAAGAGAATAAAGGCACCACATGCTCTGTTGATATATATATATATATATATATATATATATATATATATATATATATGGCCCAGAGTTACCGTGCATTTTTAATACTGCGTGCCGTTGGCAAAATTGGGTGCATGGCCGAGTCTAATCTCGGTGTCACAGGTTTCGGGTTCGAATTCCCGGCGGTGCCATGGATGTTTGTAGTGGTTGAATCCACTAAGTGGCATGACTGTAAGAGCGTCACGGAGCAAAAGTTCTACCTACGGATGCTCCATCACAACAGAAGCTCTTTCCCCTTCAATCATGAGGGCTCGTGGGCTTGGTGGATATAAGAAACAACAACAACATATATATATATGTATATATATGTTGTTGTTGTTGTTGCATAAAAACACACACACACATACATATATATATGTGTGTGTGTGTGTTTGTATGCATTCTCTTGGTGGACATTTTACATATACTCTAGTGGACTGTAAACACCAACTCTTTTATTCAAAAACGAAACTCATTCTATAGATATTACATTTCTTGCTTGTTAAAACAAGCTCAAGACCATGCATTATCCAAATCCATATGAATCATTAAAATTATCAAACAGATTTATTTCTAGAATCCTTAAAATTATAATTTAATTTCTGTATATTTTATGTTGTTGAATGTTATGGTCTCCTAATAAAAACACACATACTACAGTGGGCTGTAAACAACAACTCGTTTATTTAAAAACCAAACTCATTATAAATTATTACCCGTTAAAACAAGTTCAGTCCCGGGCAGACGAGGAAGTTATAATTCCTCTGGCTTAGTTAACATTTCCATTTTTTTAATAATAAATTACTGCGATGGAGCCCTTTATATTGATAATTCAACATATATCATGAAAAAATTCTAGAAAATGAGCATTTTCTAAAATTGTTTATAGAAAATATATTAATGAAAATATTCATAATCTTATTGAAATAAAGTCTTCAAAAAGTTTATACATTAATTTATTAGATTACAAGAAAAATTATTTTATTATAATCATTATTTATTCAAGTAAAAAATCAGTCTAAAGTTAAAATTAAAATTGTACTGAAACTTTTTATTTCAGCTAATTATTCATTATTCATTCTAATTATCATGCTAGACACATTATTTTTAAGACGATGCATTAATTTTTTAAAGAAATTTCCGTTATGCTTAGAATTTTACAGTGGTTTTTAATTTTTGGTGTAAAGTATCAAATTTGGTTTAGATCAAATTTTTATCTAAATTTCGCTGAAAGCATTGTTTTTGGAGGTAAAGAATTTATATTTAAGCTTCAGTGAATTTATGACAATTTTTTTACCATAACAAATATGCGGTGAAAAAAGATTTAATAGAAAATAACAAACTGGCAAAAATACATTTACATTATGCGGATAAAATGTAACATCGTAAAATATTTTGGAGGTGGACGAAAGGCAAAGAGAAAATGGCCATAATCCTAAAGTTGGACACCGACCAAATCTTTAGTGGTGTTATGTGTTTTTTTTTCTTCTTTTTGCTTTTCGCATGGTCTAATGTGAGAAGAGCCTTTTTGCTAATTTGTCAACTTGTTTCTTTTTATTACAAACCTGTGGAAACTTCCCATTTCGTAGAATAGAACAGTAAATATTTAAATTCTAGACAAGCACCCCTTGTGGCCCCGTGTTCGTGCATGTTTACTAGCGTGCATGAGAATAAAGGTTTGAATCCACTAACGGCATGCTCTGTAGTTACTCCTTCGAAAAAGAGGAGACTTGATGGATATTTTTATGTATATATGTATTGTCGTGGTGGATATTTTACACATACTACAATGGACTGTAAACACCAGCTCATTTATTCAAAAACCGAACTCTTTCTATATATATTACAAAACTTGCTCATTCAAACACGCCCATGCATTATCCAAATGCATGTAAATCATTGAAATTATCGAACTCATTTATTTTTAAAATCATTAAAAATATAATTTAATTTCTGTATATTTCATGCTGTTAAATGTTATGATCTCTTGATAAAAACACACATACTACATTGGACTGTAAATAACAACTCGTTTATTCAAAAACCAAACTCATTCCATATATATTACTAGTTAAAACAAGCTCTCTCGCAGTTAATATAAGTTCTCGCCCCCAATAAGTTATAATTCCTCTGGCGTAGGTTATTTCCATTTTTTAATAATAAATTATTCTGGTGGAGCCATTTATATTGGGGAGGAAACATATGTCAGGAAAAATTTCAGAAAACGAACATTTTCTGAAATTATTTGTGGGAAATATATTAATGGAAACATCCATAATTTTGTTTAAATTATTTATTAGTTATTAAATTTATTATTATTTATTAATTTTATTAATTATTTTAAATTAATAAAAAATTCCTTTTATTTCCTTTTTTAAAAAACATCCATACTATTTTGAATATTATATCAATAGTTATATTGAATATTTGGAGTTTTCCAATTTTTCATTAAAACGACATGTAACTAAGGTGCTATTATCTAGAAAATTTATCCATGCAGTGATATAGTGCTGAAAGTTAACTGAGTGATCCTGAATATGTTACAATTTTATCATTTTAATGATAAATGAAAAATGTAAAATTGCTAAGAGTAGTAAAATTGTTTTACATATTTATTCCATTAGGAAAAGCAGAATTTAAAAAAAATACTAAAAATTATAAATTCATATTATGAATCATATTATAAATTCATAATCTATTCAAAAATTCATATTATCTGTAGCTATTTTACTTTAAAAATATTAAATGCAACTTTTGACAAAATTTACAGCATTTAATCTTTTTTGATGTAACAGTATATTTTTATGTCTATCCATTTAGAATTAATTTCGTGGATATCATTTTACAAATTTGAAAATAAAGATGACTTCGTTTTTAATCCATATAAGGCTTAATGCATTTGAGCATAATTTTGTTTCAACGTATCAAATGAGGGGGTGTTCTTTTAAAATATCGAATCTAGTGAATGAATTCAATAACCTAATTCCCTACCTATTTTTTTTTAATAAACATCATACCAGTTTTCGTGCTTTTTAAGAAGATTAATTTAATGTAATTTAAGAGTTTTTCTTCAAATTTCAGCATCATTACCTTCGAAATAAAGAAGGAATTCTTGTTATTGGAAAATGCTGGAATTGATAAATTATTAATAAAAATATTTAAATAAATATTTAAAAGCTTTCTACAATTTAATTAATTTGTCTGGAAAAAGATAGACACACGTAGATTGTTTCATATCTTAATCAACCTATTTTCACATATTTTATTATTTAACAATATTTATATTTTCTTTATAAATTCAGTTATTTATATTTTGATATGTATTTATATATTAATATTGTTTATTAATAATTCATTATCAGTTGATTAATGATATCTTTAGAGTTAAGTATAATATAAATATTCATTCAGTTTCCAAAATTAACTTTTTATTAGTTTTGCCTAGACAAAAATTTATTTGCTTATGGTTTGATAATTGAAAAACTTAACAAGAGTCTTTATGAATTATTAATCTTAAGAATTAATTATTTACCTAAAATGGGAATTAATTATAAATGCTATAGGATGGAAGACGTTTAAAATACTGTAGAAGTTTATCACGTTCCTTTTAATAAATTTCTATAGCGTGCTTTTTTTTAATAAAATCTTTGGTATTCTATAGTTTTTTATTTATTATTTTTTAAAATTTCTTTCACATGATTTTATAAAATCGTTTGGAATTCTATAATTTTTTATATAAAAAATTTTAAAATTTCTTTCACATGATTTTATAAAATGGTTTGGAAATTTATAGTTTTTTTATATTTTTTTTAAATTTCTTTCACATGATTTTATAAAATCGTTTGGAATTTATAGTTTTTTTTATTTTTTTTTAAATTTCTTTCACATGATTT
>BPLQ01010067.1:0-23647 GCA_021605075.1 Caerostris darwini
CAGTTTTTGAATCATTATTTGAAAATAATGAAAAATAAAGAAATGCGTTTTGATGATGAAAAAAATGCATATTTTTATGAAAGGTGTGAGATTGATAAATATTTAAGAGATAAATATAAAAGTAGGATAAGTTATTTTGGACATTTGAAAAGAAAACACAACTTGAATTTTACTAAGGAAGCGGATGAAATGTTTTTAAAATTTTTAGACTTTATGTATTTTGAAAAAATAAATTACTATTATTTTTTAAAGAAAATTTGCGATTTGTATAATATTCCTAACACTCTACGTATATATAAAAAAATTAAAGGAAAAAATGAAAAGATCTGGAATGATTTCATGAAAAGTCTTAATAAAAATGTATTGTAATAAATGGAGGTGTCAAAAACTTGCTCCCATTGTCAAATTGTTAAAACAATAAATGATTTTTATAAACATCGTAATTATGGAAAATTAAATCGAGATAATATATGTAAAACTTGTAAATCTGAATATTATAATGCAAAAATTGAATGTTTGTGTGGTAAAACTTATACAAAGTTGCATAAAAAAAGACATGAAAGTTCAAGTTATCATATGAAACGTGCGAACGCAAAGTGTTTAAAAATTTAATTCCTAATAAATGGAAGTGCAACTGAAGTCAAAGACTATCGGTGAACTTAGAAAAGTAGTAAAACAATTAAAAATAAAACAACCTAGAGGTTGTAAAAGAGATGAATTGATCAGATTATTAAGGAAATATATTAAAGAAACAGGTGAATATAAATATGTTTTAGTTGATTTATTAAATTTGGATGTAGATGATTATTTGAATAAATATAAAAAAATATTTATCAAAAACCCTGAAAAGCGTAATAAATATAAAAAAATATTTGATTCTTTTGGATTAAAATTTGATAAAAATAGTAATGATTTTAAGGATCCATCAGAGAAAGAAAAACACAGGATTTACTCTTTAAAAAATTTATATGATTTGGATTATTTAAAGGAAAAATTTATTAAATATCCTAAAAAGAGAAGTAACCTAAAAAATATTTTGAAATGGCATAATTTAAGATTTGATAAAGATTTCATCTTTAAACCTATTCTTAAAAGATGCAATATTTGTGGAAATTATTATAAAAATATAAATTCTCATATAAATAGTAAGAGTCATAATTTTTCGACTTCCATAAGAGGACTTGAAGATATTGAAGAAGGTGACAACGCTTTCAAAAACAGAATAAAAACATATTTTATTAAAGATAAACGTAATATATCTGTTGTAAATTCTATTCTAACATTTTTAGAATATTATAGACATGCTATTATTTATAAAATAAACGAACATAGAAAACATGATAATTTAAAAGTGAATGTACATATAGACTGTATGTTTACAAAAGAAGATAGTGAATTAGTAAAAATTTCAAAACTCCTATGTATATCATAACGAAAACAAACGATTTAAATACTTTTTATGATTTTGTTATTGAAAAAAATGATTGAAGAAGCAGATGAAATGGAAACCAGAGGATCGGGTTGGTCATTTCAAGAAGTCACTTATTTAGAACTTAAAATTAATAAATATGATCCGTTATATGCTTCTTCTTATATAGATTTACCTGAAGAACTTAAAAGTAAAAAAGCTATTATAAATGTAAAAAATAACGATAATAAATGTTTTATGTGGTCAATTTTATCTGCAATTCATCCTGTACTGAAAGATGCTCAAAGAGTATCAAAGTATAAAAAAATATGAAAATGAGTTTGAATTTTTAAAGGAATTAAATTTCCTATATCTTTTAATGATATCAAAAAATTTGAAAAAATGAATGAAATATCAATAAATGTTTATAATTATGATACAGGAAAATAAATATATTATACTATACTAAGAAATAAAAAAAAAACATGTAAATTTGCTTTATTTGACCCTTGAAAAAATGAGACACTATTGTTGGATTAAAGATTTAAATAGATTATTGAGATGTCAAAAGAATAATAAGCGAACATTTTTTTGTGATCGATGCTTGCAAGATTTACATACTAGCAAAAGATTAAAAAAACATGAACAAGACTGTAAACGAAATGAAGCATGTACAATAAAAATGCCTAAAGAAGGTGAAATTATAAAATTTAAAAACTATAACCATTCTATGAGGGTACCATTTGTTATTTATGCTGATTTTGAATGTTTATTGAATAAAATAAGTAGCTGTCAACCGAATCCTGAAGTTTCTTATACACAGCCATATCAAAACATAAAGCGATGGAATTCAGCTATTATATTAAATATGAAAATGAGTATTTTAGGCTCCAGTTTATTATCATGGAGATGATGCTGTGAACCAATTTATATCTATGTTACAAGAAGATACTAAAAATAGAGGCTTTTATTAAAGAAAGAAGAAAAGTATAAAGATATTAAAAAAATATGATTGATTTTGATAAAAAACATTATAATCAGACCAATAAATGTTTTATATGTGAACAAAAGTTTTTACCAGATGATAAGAAAGTAAAAGATCATTGTCATTTAACTGGAAAATATAGAGGACCCGCCATGAAGCTTGTAATTTAAATTACGAAATTCCAAAAATTTATACCCGTAATTATTCATAATTTATCGGGTTATCATGCTCGTTTTGTTTATAAAAGAAATTGATTTGATGAATCTAGATTAAATGTTATTCCTAATAATGAAGAGATATATATCTTTTTAGCAAAAATTTGGAAATTATTTAAAACTAAGATTTATAGATTCATTTAAATTTATGTCTTTTAGCATAGATAAGTTATCAAAAAATCTGAGAAGTGCTAAAAATTTGAAATCTGTATTTAAAGAAACAGCTAAACATTTCCAAGAAGATCAACTAGATTTGATAACAAGAAAAGGTGTTTATCCTTACGATTATATGGATTGTGAAGAAAAATATAAAGAAACTGAATTACCATCTAAGGAAGCCTTTTATAATAGATTGAATGAATGTGATATATCAGATGAAGATTATAAACATGCACAGAATGCTTGGAAATCTTTTAATATTAAAAATTTAAGAGAGTATTCAGAATTATACGTAAAAACGGATGTTTTAATATTAGCGGATATTTTCGAAACATTTAGAGATGTTTGTTTAAAGACTTATAAATTGGATCCAGCTTGGTACTTCACTGCTCCAGGTCTATCTTAGAATGCTATGTTGAAAAAGACTCGAGTTAAATTAGATTTAATACATGATATTGACATGGCTTTAATGATAGAAAAAGGTGTTAGAGGTGGAATATCTCAATGCTGTAATAGATATTCAAAAGCAAATAATAAATATATGAAAGAATATGATAAAAATAAAGAATCTAACTATTTAATGTACTTAGATGCTAATAATTTATATGGCTGGGCTATGAGTCAATATTTGCCTCATGGAGGAGTTAAATGGGTTAAGAATGATAACAATATAAAGAATATTCTTGAATGTCCAGATGATTCAAAGAAAGGATATATATTAGAAGTTGATTTAGAATATCCAAAAGAATTACGCGATTATCATACCGATTTACCTTTAGCTCCAGAAAAAAAAATACCAGATGGATCTAAACACGAAAAATTATTAACAACTTTGTATGATAAAACTAGTTATGTTTTGCATTATAAAAGTTTGAAACAGTATTTAGAAATGGGATTAAAATTAAAAAAAGTGCATAGAATTTTAGAATTCGATCAATCCGACTGGTTGAAAAAATATATAGATTTAAATACTGAAATGCGAAAAAATGCAACTAATGAATTCGAGAAAGATTTTTGTAAATTAATGAATAATTCTGTATTTGGAAAAACTATCGAAAATGTTAGAAAGAGAGTTAATATTAAATTCTGTACTCGTTATGAACAAGCTAAAAAATTGATTTCAAAACCAAATTTTAAACATCTGACAATATTTAATGAAAATCTAGTAGCTATTCATATGATTAAAACTGAAATAAAATTAGATAAGCCGATTTATGTAGGAATGAGTATTTTAGATTTATCAAAACATTTAATGTATGATTTTCATTATAATGTTATGAAACCTAAATATAAAGATCTCACATTACTTTATATGGATACAGATAGTTTAACATATATAAAAACAGACGATTTTTATGAAGATATGAAAAATATGATTGATTACTTTGATTCATCTGATTATCAAGAAAATAACATATATAATATACCAAGATGTAATAAAAAAGTATTAGGTCTAATGAAAGATGAAAATAAGGGTGTAATTATGGAAGAATTTGTAGGTTTAAGAAGTAAAATGTACTCAATAGCGTTGTTTTTATCAACATTTACATCATTTTCTTTATAAATTAAATGTTTTTGAGACTTAATGACTGTAAATGAGATAACTTTTATGGTTTTTTAATGACTACAATTTGGATAACTTTGAGTGTTTTTCAGACTGCGTTGGTTTTATCAACATTGTTAAATTTTACATCATTTTCTTAATAAATTGAATGTTTTTTAATGACTGTGTTGTTTTTATCAACATTATAAACTTGTTAAATTTACATCATTTTCTTTATAAATGATATGATTTGGAGATTTATTGCCTGTAAATGAGATAACTTTTATGGTTTTTTAATGACTACAATTTGGATAACTTTGAGTGTTTTTCAGACTGCGCCAGAACGTACCTTTTATATCTACTGACAGGTCTGAATAGGAAGCACTTCAATATTTCTGCATTGCGTATTCGAGGATGGTTTTGTTATAAAATGTGCCAGAAGTGAATATTGGTAGTGCCTTACGTTGTACAAAATATTCGTGGCCCTAGTGGACACTAGTGTACACCTTGTCATTTCTCCTTTGGTTTTTGGTTTTGTGTCGATGTGTTGTCTCTCTGTCTATCTCTCTCTTTATATATATATATATATATATATACGTAAAAATATTCTTTTGGATGATTATACATATATACATATACACTCAAGAGCCGAAACATTATGACCACCTGTCAATAACGAGCCCACCTTTGGCGCGCAACACAGCTTCAACCCGCCTTGGCATGGATGATACAAGTCCTTGGTAGATGGCCGGAGACAGATTGCACCAGTTGTTTAAGCAATGGTCACGCAAATCCGAGATATTGCGAATTGGTGTTCTTTGAACTCTTAACTGCCGTCCCAGGACATCCCAAATGTGTTCTATCGGATTGATATCCGGTGAGTTAGGCGGCCAGGACATTAACTGGAATTCAGCATCATGTTCCTGGAACCACTCCAACACAATTTTAGCTTTGTGACAAGGGACGTTGTCCTGTTGGATCATTCCATTTCCAGCTGGAAAAACAGAGGCCATGTAACGGTGCAACTGGTCCGCAATGATGTTCAGATAACCTGTAACCTTCATGGTCTGCTCTACCACAACCACGAGTCCCCCAAAGCATATTACCGCCACCACCGGCCTGCGTATGACCTACTGTACATTGAGGGAGCAACTGTTCGCCTGGAAGACGGCGTATCATGACACGGCCATCGGCGTGATGAATGACAAATCGTGATTCATCTGACCAGACAACTCTCTCCAACTGATCCATGGAGCAGTCACGATGTTCCCGGGCCCAGCGCAGGCGCAGTTGACGATGACGGTTGGTCGGCAAATACACACGAGTGGGACGTTTACTGCGTAGCCTCATATCCAACAGTATCTGCTGAATAGTGTGGTCCGATAATAATCTACTTGGCCCTGCATCGTATTGGGCTGCCAGCTGAGGTCTCCGAAGACATTTTTCTTTGATAGCGTGTGGACGTCCAACACCATGTCGTCTACTGCTGGTTTCACCGTCATTTATCCACTTTGCATAAGTACTAACAACTGTAGATCGCGAACAACCCACGAGTAGTGCAGTTTCGGAAATACTTGTTCCCAGCCTTCGAGCCATTACAATCTGCCCTGTTTCAAAGTCGCTTAGATCCGCAACCTTTCCCATTACACACAAAAGTAAGTGAAAGAATGATTCTTCAGACTCTCCAGCAGCAGTTAAATAACACTTCCACCTGATCACGTGCCTTCCACGTCATCCAGGTGAGTTCATTGCAAAATGTAGGGTTGGTCATAATGTTTTGGCTCTTGAGTGTATATATATATATAATCATTCACAAAAGCGTATTTGTACGTACAATTAATACGCTGTTTTTAAAGTCTGATACTTTTGCATATCACGCTGCTCTTTTTGTCTGATAATTTAACAGGATGAGATTGCCGAACTCAGGTTGCATGGGACCTTTCTAGAATACGTTTTGAAAAATCACAATAGCTCTTTTCTATTCCATATGCCTTTCTTTTTTATGCATATGTGTATGATATTAGGAATTAAAATAATTAAACACATTCTGTAAGATGTTTATTAAAACAACAATAAATATCTGTGGGTGGCTGGTGATTGAAATTTCTAACATGAAAAAGTTCAGTTAAAATAGGTAAGAAAAACAAACACGGCATCGTAATTGCGGCAGAAATTCCCATGATACACCATTAAGACGGAACGACATTCCATTAGATCTAAAGGAATTTGCAGAGGGATCTAATTATCCATACGGTACTGCTAATTATGGACCCTCATGTATCGTGTTTATAAATTAATGCTTAATATGGACCCTCATGTATAGTCGATGGTCCATGGGGTGTTATTATTGTAGAGTTACAAATTAATTTATGTTTCTCTTAATACATGTATACAAACAATAATGCAATATAAATATATTGGCATAAGCAAGAGATTTCAGTATCATTAATTTACCTCTTTGGTATACTATAAATATCAATCAAATAACTGGCATTATTTGACTGATATCAGGGTCAGGTTTATGGCTATTTTAAAACGAATGTATAAATTTTGCCTCTATCATAAATAATGTTAATTGAAACGAAATACATACAAATAACTATATGGACATAAGTATATGGACAGATATCAATGCACATGCAGGTCATAGACGTAGGGTAGGACACTGTAGGTAACATGAGTTACAGTCTTTGGATTTACAATGAGTTCCATGAATTTACAATAGCATAAATTAGCATCTTAAACCAACTTTTAGGCTGTCAAATGGTTTACCACTTTTTCTTTTAAGTTTTTTCTATGATATTTTTTCATAAGATATGTATTATGTGGCATTTATTGCTGAAAATATTATTAGGAAAACGGGGAGTGGAAAGTCTGTATGTTTAATTGGTTAGATCCCGTTTTATTTCACCATTTTAACAGGTCTGTGAATTGGCGATACAAAATGTGATACGGGGATTATGTACATTTCTAAAACAAATATAGCAATCTCGTATATTACTGTGCAGTTATTAATTCTATTCGCTTGTTATTTAATTCTCTTGGTTAGCATAAATTTGACATTTCATGTTGCATTTTTTTATTCCAAGATGTAGCTTAAACTAAGATTAAAGTCGCGGTAGATAAAAAATCAGACCACAAACCTGTCACATTTATTTTAAGAAAAAACGTATTCAGATTATATTGGATTACGTATTCAGAAATTAATTACCAAGTTCTGAATGTAGAAAGACTTCGCAAAATAAAAATATAATAATAAACATGTTAGGGTCTCTTTGTTAAGATGATAATGCCCAATTGAACGTATTATAATGCATCCTGTTTAAATAAGTCCAAAACAAAAAAAACCACTTTTATTTACAAGCAATAGCAGAATAACAGAAAATTCCCTGAACCAAGTTTTTGTTTGTTTACAAAAAGATGCAGTATCCAAGTGAATGTTTTCATCATCATCCTTCCTAACAAAAGATGAAAAAGGTCCAATTAAAAATACATTTCTTCTGTTTCATTCACTTCTGTCCGTGCATTTTTCATTCGCGTCACTTTAAAAAAGCATTTGCAGCACTTCATTTGACGCTGCATTAGACTCTTAATTAGTTGCATTCTGTTATTAAACAAAGAAGCCGTAAAATTGCCGAAAGGAAGATTTATGATTGGCTAAATTTTTATCCGTTCAGTAGCGATGGTTTTATAATGCTAATTAATCCCCAATTTACCAAAAGTAAGATATTCATTTTTAAAAGTAAAGGCTTATAAAGAAATGCAAGGATACGCAGCATTCTTTCGAAATAAGGAAAACATGGATTTATTTTTCAAAAGAAAAAAACTTAGAATTTTACATACTCATTGCTTAAGACTACTAACAGACAAATAAGCGTTTTTTCAACCAAAATTACTAAGTTATTATTCTAAATGGGAAAACAATTTTGATATACACTTTTCTAGGAAGTTTGGCCTCAACGCAATTCATTTTGGCTACATATATTCCTATACTAAATATAATATTTTGCATGGTGTTTGTCATGACGATTTTCAAACATTTATTTCAGAATGTCCATTCATAAATGTGGTTAACGCAGGATATTAAAAAATATTGTATTCATGTGTTTTTATGTAACCAAAAATTAATTGTTATTATTTATATTATTCTTTTACATTATTATTTTTTCTAATTATAACAAAATTTCAATTTTATTAGAAAATTATGCATTACACATTGGCATAGAAAATTATGCAGGCACATTGGCATAGAATGGCAGTATGTAGCAGACATGTCACCCAGGATGCCTCAAGGTATTTTGTTTTGCAGAACATAAAATTATGCCACACCAATTTAGAATGAACACGAACATCTATGGAATTTGCACTCATTTCCTTCTCGTACAGAATGCAATGAATATTTAGTCTAAAAAATTATTTGCAGTTCTATATATTTCTTTGGAGCTTCCTACAATCCTTGGAGTTTGAACTCACTTCATCGTGCACAATGAAATTAATTTGTCTACAAATTTATTTCTAGTTCTCCATTTTTCTTGGATATTTCCCACATCTTTTGATTTTGCACTCTATTCCCCCTCGCGCAAAATGAAACGAGTTTCTAGTCTCCCAATTATTTGCAGTTCTACAAATTTTGGATTCTTTCAAATTTTTCTTTGGATGCTTTCAACATTTTTCCAGTTTGCACTCTCTTCCTCGTGCACAATGTAAGGAATTTGTCTACAATTTAATTTGCAGTTCTATATCTTTCTTTGCTTAATACATCCTTGGAGTTTGCATTCTCTTCTTCGTGCACAATGAATTGAATTTGTCTACAAATTTATTTGCAGTACTATACATTTCTTTGGATGCTCCCAACATCCTTGGAGTTTGCATTCTCTCCTTTGTGCACAAAAATGAATTTGTCTGCAAATTTATTTGCAAAACTATACATTTCTTTGGATGCTTCCAACATCCTTGGAGTTTGCATTCTCTTCTTCGTGCACAATAAAATGAATTTGTCTACAAATTTATTTGCAGTACTATACATTTCTTTGGATGCTTCCAACATCCTTGGAGTTTCCATTCTCTTTCTGTGCAGAATGAAATGAATTGTCTACAAATTTATTTCCAGTACTATACATTTCTTTTGATGCTTCCAACATCCTTTGAGTTTGCATTCTCTTCTTCGTGCACAGTAAAATGAATTTGTCTACAAATTTATTTTGCAGTACTATACATTTCTTTGATGCTCCCAACGTCCTTTGAGTTTGCATTCTCTTCTTTTTCGTGCACATGAAATGAATTTGTCTACAAATTTATTTCCAGTACTATACATTTCTTTTGATGCTCCCAACATCCTTGAGTTTCCATTCTCTTCGTGCACAAAGAATTGAATTTGTGCAAATTTACAAATTATAAATTTCTTTTGATGCTTCCAACATCCTTGAGTTGTATTCTCTCCTTTTGCAATAATAAAATGAATTTCTCTACACATTCATTTGCAGTACTATAAATTTCTTTGGATGCTTCCAACATCCTTGAGTTTGCATTCTCTCCTTTTGTGCACAATAAATGAATTTCTACACATTCATTTGTAGTACTATACATTTCTTTTGGATGCTTCCAATATCCTTGAGTTTGCATTCTCTCCTTTGTGCACAATAAAATGAATTTGTCTACAAATTTATTTGCAGTACTATATACATTTCTTTTTGGATGCTCCCAAACATCCTTGGAGTTTGCATTATCTCCTTTGTGCACAATAAAATGAATTTGTCTACAAATTTATTTGCAGTACTATACATTTCTTTGGGATGCTCCCAACATCCTTGAGTTTGCATTATCTCCTTTGTGCACACAAATGAATTTGTCTACAAATTTATTTGCAGTACTATACATTTCTTTGGATGCTTCCATCCTGAGTTTGCATTCTCTTTGTGCACAATAAAATGAATTTGTCTACAAATTTATTTTGTAGTACTATACATTTTCTTTTGGATACTGAAACATCCTTTTTGGAGTTTGCATTCTTCGTGCACAATGAAATGAATTTGCCTGGCTAAAATTCTATTCCAGCACTATACATTTCTTTTGATGCTTCAAACATCCTTGAGTTTGCATTCTTCTTCTTCAAAATAAAATGAATTTGTTCACACATTTATTTGCAGTACTATATTTCTTTGATGCTCCCAACGTCCTTGGAGTTTGCATTCTTTCGGCAACAATGAAATGAATTTGTTCACCTAATTTGCAGTTCTATATATTTCTTTTGTTTCATGCATCCTTGAGTTTTGTATTCTTTCTCTCTTTTCGTGCACAAAGAATTGAATTTGTTTACAAATTCGTTTGCAGTACTATAAATTTCTTTGGATGCTTCCAACATCCTTGGAGTTTGCATTCTCTCCTTTGTGCACAATAAAATGAATTTCTCTACACATTCATTTGCAGTATTATACATTTCTTTGGATGCTCCCAACATCCTTGGGTTGCATTCTCCTTTGTGCACAATAAAATGAATTTGTCTACAAATTTATTTGCAGTACTATACATTTCTTTGGATGCTTCCAACATACTTGGAGTTTGCATTCTCTCCTTTCTGCACAATAAAATGAATTTGTCTACAAATTTATTTGCAGTACTATACATTTCTTTGGGTACTCCCAACATCCTTGGAGTTTGCATTCTCTCCTTTGTGCACAATAAAATGAATTTGTCTACAAATTTATTTCCAGTACTATACATTTCTTTGGATGCTCCCAACATCCTTGGTGTTTGCATTCTCTCCTTTGTGCACAATAAAATGAATTTGTCTACAAATTTATTTGCAGTACTATACATTTCTTTGGATGCTTCCAACATCCTTGGAGTTTGCATTCTCTTCTTCGTGCACAATAAAATGAATTTGTCTACAAATTTATTTGCAGTACTATACATTTCTTTGGATGCTCCCAACTTCCTTGGAGTTTGCATTCTCTCCTTCGTGCACAATAAAATGAATTTGTCTACAATATTATTTGCAGTACTATACATTTCTTTGGATGCTTCCAACGTCCTTGGAGTTTGCATTCTCTCCTTTGTGCACAATAAAATGAATTTGTCTACAAATTTATTTGCAGTACTATACATTTCTTTGGATGCTCCCAACATCCTTGGAGTTTGCATTCTCTCCTTTGTGCACAATAAAATGAATTTGTCTACAATATTATTTGCAGTACTAAACATTTCTTTGGATGCTTCCAACATCCTTGGAGTTTGCATTCTCTTCTTCGTGCACAATGAAATGAATTTGTCTACAAATTTATTTCCAGTACTATACATTTCTTTGGATGCTTCCAACATCCTTGGAGTTTGCATTCTCTTCTTCGTGCACCATAAAATGAATTTGTCTACAAATTTATTTGCAGTACTATACATTTCTTTGGATGCTCCCAACGTCCTTGGAGTTTGCATTCTCTTCTTCGTGCACAATGAAATGAATTTGTCTACAGTTTAATTTGCAGTTCTATATATTTCTTTGCTTCATACATCCTTGGAGTTTGCATTCTCTTCTTCGTGCACAATAAAATGAATTTGTCTACAAATTTATTTGCAGTACTATACATTTCTTTGGAAGCTCCCAACGTCCTTGGAGTTTGCATTCTCTTCTTCGTGCACAATGAAATGAATTTGTGTACACATTTATTTGCAACTCTCCATATTTCTTTTTATTTTTCCAACATCTTTGGAGTTTGCACTCTCTTCCTCCCACATAAGAAAAGGAATTTCTGGTCTACAAATCTATTTCTGGATTTGATACGTTTTTTTTGGGTTTTTCTGACTGTCAATAACACATCAGGCTAACTTTGTTTAAGTTTTGTTTACAGCTGATAAAAAAAAGAATGTAAATAATTGCATTACAAACGTTTAATTATTTCTAAATATTACACTTTTATATATTATTGGAAGAGTTTGATGGCTGAGTGGCTAGCGTTCTGTTGCTCGGTATCACAGGTTTCGACTTCGAGTCCCAGCGCTGCCATGGATGTTTGTAGTGGTTCGGAATTCACTTTTAACATTCCCGGTCTCACATGGTCGTAGAGCGGTGTGGGGGTATTATTACTCTGCGTCCGTGACTTATCTTCAGGCTACACACACTTCCTGGGTAGTGCTAAGTTATTAACTTCGGTGCAGTACTTGCCTTAAGGCATCAAAGACAACTGCCTAAGTATTTTCCAGCTGTATGAAAAAATAGATATTGTTGCAAAATAAATTGATCTTAAATGATATCCATTAAGGAATGTTAGGTATAATGTAATTAAACTATGAATAATTGATATGCTCATTCACTCATTATGAATACACATAAAATTGAAAAAAATATAAGCGTATAAAACAAAATATATATATAAACTCATGTTTGTGAAAATTGCAACACCATGAAGGAATCGTCATAATTGAATCAAATTTAATACACAGTTGGGTGGTAGTGGTACAAATAAATGATTAAATGTTCAAAGCAAACAAACAATAACAACAGATCGGAATCAGTATTTTGTGTAGCAACCACGTGCCGCAATACGTGCTGCTACACGACGTGGCATGCAGTCAATAAAATTTTGAATGTCTACCTGAGTAAGAGCATTCCATATTGTTTGTATGTGCACCCAAAGTTCGTCTGCAGAAGCAACAGGACGAAGATCACAAGCGAGACGCCGACCAACGAAATCCCACACATGTTCAATCGGCGACATATCCGGGGAATACGCAAGCCCAGGAAGAAGCTGTACCTGCCGCGATGCAAAGAAGGATTGAACAATCCTACCGATATGAGGGAGGGCATTGTCCTGTTGAAATACGACGCCCCGCAAGCTTTGAAGGAAGGGAAACGCTTGGGGCTGTAGAACTTCACTGATGTACCGGTTGCTGTTCCAATTGCCCACAATTCTTAGCAATTGAGATCGCCCGTGATATGCTATGGCACCCCAGACCATAACTCCGGGTGTTCGTACACTGTGGCGTTCGATAATGCACTCCGGAAGGTGGCGTTCACCGGCATAGCGTCTGACACGAATGCGGCCATCATGGTACCATAAATTAAAGCGGGATGCGTCAGAAAACCCGACATGCTGCCAATCAGCACGCTAGTCTCTATGCTGAGCGGCCCATTGTAGCCGCAGGTGGCGATGGTTTAGCGCGAGAAGGATCCTGCATAAAAGAGTCCTTACGCGCAGTCCACGCTGCAGCAGACGTCTACTAATTGATGAAGCACGCAATTAAACACCTGTAGCTATTGACCACTGTGCTGCCAATTGTCTAGAGGAAGCTGTACGGTCCGTCAGTGCCATGCGGACCAGGTGTCTATCATCGCGAGCTGACGTCACATTTCGGGGTCCACTCCCGGATTTCCGAGTTGTCCGTCACTCGTCCGTCCACTGCTTCCAAAGACACATCACTGTGCTGCTGTCACGCTGCACACGAGCGGCTACTGCACGATAAAACAATCCAGCTTCACGAAGGCCGATGAAGAGGCATAAGTAACGATTGAGATAACGTTTACCACTATCAGATAACCACCGATATCCATACACGCCTCGCTACAGCCGTCTATTTATTCGGATCCATCCGCTGTTCAGAGGGCACTGCTGAGCATACGCATACGCTACGGATTTGAAATTCTAATCATTTGCATATCATGCGCTAATTTGCATTTCCTAAAAATTTCAGCTCACTCGCGTAAGTCCTTAATGGTGTTGCAAGTTTCACAAACATTAGTTTTTATATATATATATACACTAACTGGAAGAAAGTGACGGGACACCCCGCGAAAAGTATAAAAGTCGACAATACAGCTGACACATGCGCAATAATAGGTATCACGTGTCAGCCATATCCTATAAATACTCTGTGGAGTCGACTAGAGTTGTTTTTTGTCAAGATGCCGCCACGGGAAGTGTTGTCTGAGTTCGAGAAAGGTGTGTTGGTTGGATTTCATCTTGCCAAGGTGTCAATTAGGGAGATATCCCGTCTCCGTAACTGCTCAAAATCAACTGTAGCACGTGTTGTGTGTCGCTACAAGACTGAGGGACACTGTCAGAGCAAACCCCGAAGTGGACGACCTACAGTTCTCACCAGCACGGACCGGCGGGTACTCTTCAGGGAGATTCGAAGTAACCGTCAAACATCCATGGATAACATTGCTAATGAGTTTAGACAAGGCACAGGTGTGGCCGTTTCGACCAAGACTCTTCGTATCGAGGCCCATAAGTTAGGTTACACTGGACGTTCGGCGGTCCATAAGCCTTTGATTACGAAAACCAACAAGAAAGCGCGCCTTCGATGGGCCAAAGACCACCGTACTTGGACTCTGGATGACTGGAATCGCGTCCTTTGGAGTGGCGAGTCACGCTTTACCCTTTTCCGTTCCGATGGATGTGTTTGGGTATGGCGTTTACCAGGAGAACGTCTTTTTCCCGAGTGTGTCGTCCCAACTGTAAAGTTTGGCGGAGGAGGATTGATGGTATGGGCCTGTTTCTCCTGGTATGGGGCTGGCCCACTGGTGAAGGTTGATGGTGCGATGAATGCCGATAGATACTGTGATATTCTCGACAGTCATGTCCTTCCTACCTTGTGGGCAACGTACGGTATGGATGATTGCTGGTATCAAGACGACAAAGCAACATGCCATGTTGCAAGGAGGACTCTTGATTGGTATGTGAACAACAAGTTAAACGCATGGAGTGGCCTGATCTTAACCCAATTGAACATCTCTGGGACGAATTGGACCGTCAGTTGAGGGCCTGCACCCCACTCCCCAAAAGCAAGCCTGAACTATGGAACTTCCTGTTAAACATTTGGAAAAAATTCCTTTTGCCACTATGGCTAATTTAGTGGAAAGCATGCCCAGAAGGGTTGCAGCTGTGATCGCAGCCAAAGGAGGCCCTACCTCCTATTTATTTTAATAAATATGGGTTTATGTCGTTATAGTGTCGTGTCCCGTCACTTTCTTCCAAATAGTGTATATATATATAGTATTTCTTACAAGACCAAATAACACCAAAATGAAATGCAAATAAAAGAAATAAAACATAAATTTCTATGAATACATTTAGATAATTTAATGCAAGATTATGATATTTGAACGACATTCGTGTGTATTCCATTTCAATTTGTAAGTACCAGAAAATGAGGAATTCCTAGCTATGCATGGTCATCAATATTGCTTAATATCACTTTACGATGCAAATTTAAACTTTTTCACGGCTTTTACGTTAAAAGAGTTTACATGAACTATATTTATTTTCAGAGTAAAGCCTGTGAGGTGATTTATACCTTAGGAAGTCCTTAAAAAGAGCTACTGACTGAAGGATTGAAATAAAATTTTTTGCTCTATCCCTTTTATCGTTTAAAAGAGAAACTTTTCGGATGTTATATAGCCTTTGTAAATCAGCATACTTAGCTCGTTGAAATTTCCAACTCAAAGGGTTGGAATGCATTTCATACACTAAATGGATTTGTGAGTTTTGAAATTTTTAGATTTAAACGAAGCCTTTTTTTTTCTTTTGGGTGCTCATACCGGATGTTAGAAACAAAAAACCTTTAAGGCAAAACTGCTATAAAAGGAAGTTTTTTTATTCTTATTTCAAATAATTATGAAACATTCGGAGGAAGAATTCAAATTGTACGATGATATTTCATTTTTGGAATAAGGCTCTAATTATATTTTCATCTACTTGTTATTAAGAAAACTGTTTTAAGGTTTTTAATGTTAGTGCTATCTATCAATTAAAGTAGTCTAGTAAAGTTCTCAGTAATTTCTAAATACAGTGTCTTGCAAAAATAAATAAATAAATAATAAAAATAAAACATCATGAAGATATTATCTGTATTTACTGAGATTATTTAATTCTCTATTACTTATTTAATCTTGTAAGTAAACCCATTACATTTATCGGAAAGATCTAAAATTCAAAGTCGCACAGTCCATCAATGGCCAGCAATTGCATGAAGTATATTAAAATCAGTAATTGGATTTGTTTAGTTTGGTTTATCGTTCTACGGTCATTTTGTGCACACTTTAGGATAAACAGACCAGGACCTGCAGTTTTACGTGGATTCCGAACCAGTGACAAACATAAATGCCACCGTCGGGATTCGAACCTGAAGACTGTGGCCAACAGCGCTAGCCACTTGTCTACCAGACCGCAGTAATTGGATAAACTTCATCTAATGGCGATTCAAGCTTATATGTGTGATAAAGATTCTTACATTACTCTGTCAATCCAAACAGGTTCTAAATTTCGTATCCCACTTGGTAGACAGCAACATCTAGACCTAGTCCGAGAACTCGTGTGCTCTCATGGAAGGAATAAATTGGGAGGGAGGGGTGGGAACTTATGTTGTGATGGAGCACCCTTATATCTGAAGTCTGACTTGGCTCCGTGACGCTGATTTTTACCGGGTGAGTCTTACGTCCAATCCTCTACAGTCATATGAGACCGGGACCCACGGCTTAAAGTGTATTCCGAACTACTATCATGAAACAAAAGATCTTTATTGCAATCGATTCAGCGTGCGATAAATAGAATACCCACCAATTTGTGGGATAAAATTCTTTAATTTTTAAACTAATTTATCTTTAGTGCCTTATAAATACTTTTAAACATTGAATTTTAAAAGTTTGCAAAATATTACCGTACGTTAATTGTGGTATTACATTTGTATTCTCTGGTTATGTTGTGCTACATTATTGAATTAAAATAAGTTTCATCTTTAAATACTAACTACTATATTTCACAGTTTATAAATAAATATTATTTTACTTGTTGATTTATTTTTTTTTTTTAATTTTTCAATTATCCTTTTATTGAAAATACTTGAACTGAATTGTTATATAATTTCCGAAGTAAAAGCAAGTTACTAGTTAAAAAAAAAAGGTAATTTGTTGTATTACCATAATGTGTATATGTAATGTTAAAGCAAAAACATATTATTATTTTCCACTAAAAATGAAACCAATTTTATATTAAATCAAAGACAGACAAAGTTACGAAGGAAAAAAATATTCCAATAGCTTTAATAAAGTGAATTATTAAGTATATCTTAATTAAAAAAATATTTAAAACATAAATCGTCACAATACGAATTATATATTTTTTTAGTTATATTTATGAAATCAAATTATGAAATTTCTCTTTTCAAAAAATAATAGAACTAAATTATTTTCAAGAATATGTAATAAATGTACTTAAAATAAGAAAATCTAGTTAAATGCACAAAAGTTTAATTGAAAATATTAAAAACTTAAATCCAACGAAGCAAATTACTTCTTTGATAACTTTAATCTTTCCGAACTCACGCACGCGATACCAGCATAATTTCGTTTACGCAAAATATATCTTTAATTATTTTATCTTTAATTATTGGGAAACGGGTCTATTTTTTAATATCTCATTATATTTTCCTTATAATTTCAAAAAAAAATTATGTTTTAAATCTTGGCAATCCTAGATTGCCAACTGTATAAAAAATTTAGTACTAGTATTATTTAATAAATTTAGCATTGAGCCTTCATATTTATCCTTAGCCTTGAGCAGGTTGAGCATTGATCATTCTTAATTAACATTGAATCTCCTTAGTTATCCTTAGCCCTGAGCAGGTTGAACATTGGGCATTCTTAATTAGCATTGAATCTCCTTAGTTATCCTTAGCCTTGAGCAGGTTGAACATTGAGCATTCTTAATTAGCATTGAATCTCCTTAGTTATCCTTAGCCTTGAGCAGGTTGAACATTGGGCATTCTTAATTAGCATTGAATCTCCTTAGTTATCCTTAGCCTTGAGCAGGTTGAGCATTGATCATTCTTAATTAACATTGAATCTCCTTAGTTATCCTTAGCCTTGAGCAGGTTGAGCATTGATCATTCTTAATTAACATTGAATCTCCTTAGTTATCCTTAGCCTTGAGCAGGTTGAGCATTGATCATTCTTAATTAACATTGAATCTCCTTAGTTATCCTTAGCCCTGAGCAGGTTGAACATTGGGCATTCTTAATTAGCATTGAATCTCCTTAGTTATCCTTAGCCTTGAGCAGGTTGAGCATTGGGCATTCTTAATTAACATTGAATCTCCTTAGTTATCCTTAGCCTTGAGCAGGTTGAGCATTGATCATTCTTAATTAACATTGAATCTCCTTAGTTATCCTTAGCCTTGAGCAGGTTGAGCATTGATCATTCTTAATTAACATTGAATCTCCTTAGTTATCCTTAGCCTTGAGCAGGTTGAGCATTGATCATTCTTAATTAACATTGAATCTCCTTAGTTATCCTTAGCCCTGAGCAGGTTGAACATTGGGCATTCTTAATTAGCATTGAATCTCCTTAGTTATCCTTAGCCCTGAGCAGGTTGTTGAGCATTCTTAATTAGCATTGAATCTCCTTAGTTATCCTTAGCCCTGAGCAGGTTCATTGGGCAATTAGCATTGAATCTCCTTAGTTATCCTTAGCCTTGAGCAGGTTGAACATTGATCATTCTTAATTAACATTGAATCTCCTTAGTTATCCTTAGCCCTGAGCAGGTTGAACATTGGGCATTCTTAATTAGCATTGAATCTCCTTAGTTATCCTTAGCCTTGAGCAGGTTGAACATTGAGCATTCTTAATTAGCATTGAATCTCCTTAGTTATCCTTAGCCTTGAGCAGGTTGAACATTGAGCATTCTTAATTAGCATTGAATCTCCTTAGTTATCCTTAGCCTTGAGCAGGTTGAACATTGATCATTCTTAATTAACATTGAATCTCCTTAGTTATCCTTAGCCCAGGTTGAGCAGGCATTGAACTTAGTTATTGCCTTGAGCATTCTTAATTAGCATTGAATCTCCTTAGTTATAGCCCTGAGCAGGTTGAACATTGGGCATTCCTTGAGCAGGTTGAACATTGATCATTCTTAATTAGCATTGAATCTCCTTAGTTATCCTTAGCCCTGAGCAGGTTGAACATTGGGCATTCTTAATTAGCATTGAATCTCCTTAGTTATCCTTAGCCTGAGCAGGTTGAACATTGGGCATTCTTAATTAGCATTGAATCTCCTTAGTTATCCTTAGCCCTGAGCAGGTTGAACATTGAGCAGGTTGAACATTGGGCATTCTTAATTAGCATTGAATCTCCTTAGTTATCCTTAGCCTTGAGCAGGTTGAACATTGATTGATCATTCTTAATTAGCATTGAATCTCCTTAGTTATCCTTAGCCTTGAGCAGGTTGAACATTGAGCATTCTTAATTAGCATTGAATCTCCTTAGTTATCCTTAGCCCTGAGCAGGTTGAACATTGAGCATTCTTAATTAGCATTGAATCTCCTTAGTTATCCTTAGCCCTGAGCAGGTTGAACATTGAGCATTCTTAATTAGCATTGAATCTCCTTAGTTATCCTTAGCCTTGAGCAGGTTGAACATTGGGCATTCTTAATTAGCATTGAATCTCCTTAGTTATCCTTAGCCTGAGCAGGTTGAACATTGGGCATTCTTAATTAGCATTGAATCTCCTTAGTTATCCTTAGCCTTGAGCAGGTTGAACATTGAGCATTCATTAGCATTAATTAGCATTGAATCTCCTTAGTTATCCTTAGCCTTGAGCAGGTTGAACATTGAGCATTCTTAATTAGCATTGAATCTCCTTAGTTATCCTTAGCCTTGAGCAGGTTGAACATTGGGCATTCTTAATTAGCATTGAATCTCCTTAGTTATCCTTAGCCTTGAGCAGGTTGAACATTGAGCATTCTTAATTAGCATTGAATCTCCTTAGTTATCCTTAGCCCTGAGCAGGTTGAACATTGATCATTCTTAATTAGCATTGAATCTCCTTAGTTATCCTTAGCCTTGAGCAGGTTGAACATTGAGCATTCTTAATTAGCATTGAATCTCCTTAGTTATCCTTAGCCTTGAGCAGGTTGAACATTGGCATTCTTAATTAGCATTGAATCTCCTTAGTTATCCTTAGCCCTGAGCAGGTTGAACATTGAGCATTGAGCAGGTTGAACATTGGGCATTCTTAATTAGCATTGAATCTCCTTAGTTATCCTTAGCCTTGAGCAGGTTGAACATTGAGCATTCTTAATTAGCATTGAATCTCCTTAGTTATCCTTAGCCTTGAGCAGGTTGAACATTGGGCATTCTTAATTAGCATTGAATCTCCTTAGTTATCCTTAGCCTTGAGCAGGTTGAACATTGAGCATTCTTAATTAGCATTGAATCTCCTTAGTTATCCTTAGCCTTGAGCAGGTTGAACATTGAGCATTCTTAATTAGCATTGAATCTCCTTAGTTATCCTTAGCCTTGAGCAGGTTGAACATTGGGCATTCTTAATTAGCATTGAATCTCCTTAGTTATCCTTAGCCTTGAGCAGGTTGAACATTGAGCATTCTTAATTAGCATTGAATCTCCTTAGTTATCCTTAGCCTTGAGCAGGTTGAACATTGAGCATTCTTAATTAGCATTGAATCTCCTTAGTTATCCTTAGCCTTGAGCAGGTTGAACATTGGGCATTCTTAATTAGCATTGAATCTCCTTAGTTATCCTTAGCCTTGAGCAGGTTGAACATTGGGCATTCTTAATTAGCATTGAATCTCCTTAGTTATCCTTAGCCTTGAGCAGGTTGAACATTGGGCATTCTTAATTAGCATTGAATCTCCTTAGTTATCCTTAGCCTTGAGCAGGTTGAACATTGGGCATTCTTAATTAGCATTGAATCTCCTTAGTTATCCTTAGCCCTGAGCAGGTTGAACATTGGGCATTCTTAATTAGCATTGAATCTCCTTAGTTATCCTTAGCCTTGAGCAGGTTGAACATTGAGCATTCTTAATTAGCATTGAATCTCCTTAGTTATCCTTAGCCTTGAGCAGGTTGAACATTGAGCATTCTTAATTAGCATTGAATCTCCTTAGTTATCCTTAGCCTTGAGCAGGTTGAACATTGGGCATTCTTAATTAGCATTGAATCTCCTTAGTTATCCTTAGCCTTGAGCAGGTTGAACATTGGGCATTCTTAATTAGCATTGAATCTCCTTAGTTATCCTTAGCCTTGAGCAGGTTGAACATTGGGCATTCTTAATTAGCATTGAATCTCCTTAGTTATCCTTAGCCTTGAGCAGGTTGAACATTGGGCATTCTTAATTAGCATTGAATCTCCTTAGTTATCCTTAGCCTGAGCAGGTTGAACATTGGGCATTCTTAATTAGCATTGAATCTCCTTAGTTATCCTTAGCCTTGAGCAGGTTGAACATTGTTTGCATTCTTAATTAGCATTGAATCTCCTTAGTTATCCTTAGCCTTGAGCAGGTTGAACTTAGTTATCCTTAGCCTTGAGCAGGTTGAACATTGAGCATTCTAATTAGCATTGAATCTCCTTAGTTATCCTTAGCCTTGAGCAGGTTGAACATTGGGCATTCTTAATTAGCATTGAATCTCCTTAGTTATCCTTAGCCTTGAGCAGGTTGAACATTGGGCATTCTTAATTAGCATTGAATCTCCTTAGTTATCCTTAGCATTGAGCTTAATTAGCATTGAACTTAGTTATTGAGCATTCTTAATTAGCATTGAATCTCCTTAGTTATCCTTAGCCTTGAGCAGGTTGAACATTGGGCATTCTTAATTAGCATTGAATCTCCTTAGTTATCCTTAGCCTTGAGCAGGTTGAACATTGGGCATTCTTAATTAGCATTGAATCTCCTTAGTTATCCTTAGCCTTGAGCAGGTTGAACATTGGGCATTCTTAATTAGCATTGAATCTCCTTAGTTATCCTTAGCCTTGAGCAGGTTGAACATTGGGCATTCTTAATTAGCATTGAATCTCCTTAGTTATCCTTAGCCTTGAGCAGGTTGAACATTGGGCATTCTTAATTAGCATTGAATCTCCTTAGTTATCCTTAGCCTTGAGCAGGTTGAACATTGGGCATTCTTAATTAGCATTGAATCTCCTTAGTTATCCTTAGCCTTGAGCAGGTTGAACATTGAGCATTCTTAATTAGCATTGAATCTCCTTAGTTATCCTTTAGCCTTGAGCAGGTTGAACATTGGGCATTCTTAATTAGCATTGAATCTCCTTAGTTATCCTTAGCCTTGAGCAGGTTGAACATTGGGCATTCTTAATTAGCATTGAATCTCCTTAGTTATCCTTAGCCTTGAGCAGGTTGAACATTGAGCATTCTTAATTAGCATTGAATCTCCTTAGTTATCCTTAGCCTGAGCAGGTTGAACATTGGGCATTCTTAATTAGCATTGAATCTCCTTAGTTATCCTTAGCCTTGAGCAGGTTGAACATTGAGCATTCTTAATTAGCATTGAATCTCCTTAGTTATCCTTAGCCTTGAGCAGGTTGAACATTGGGCATTCTTAATTAGCATTGAATCTCCTTAGTTATCCTTAGCCTTGAGCAGGTTGAACATTGAGCATTCTTAATTAGCATTGAATCTCCTTAGTTATCCTTAGCCTGAGCAGGTTGAACATTGGGCATTTTAATTAGCATTGAATCTCCTTAGTTATCCTTAGCCTTGAGCAGGTTGAACATTGAGCATTCTTAATTAGCATTGAATCTCCTTAGTTATCCTTAGCCTTGAGCAGGTTGAACATTGATCATTCTTAATTAGCATTGAATCTCCTTAGTTATCCTTAGCCTTGAGCAGGTTGAACATTGGGCATTCTTAATTAGCATTGAATCTCCTTAGTTATCCTTAGCCCTTGAGCAGGTTGAACATTGAGCATTCTTAATTAGCATTGAATCTCCTTAGTTATCCTTAGCCTTGAGCAGGTTGAACATTGAGCATTCTTAATTAGCATTGAATCTCCTTAGTTATCCTTAGCCTTGAGCAGGTTGAACATTGGGCATTCTTAATTAGCATTGAATCTCCTTAGTTATCCTTTTAGCCTTGAGCAGGTTGAACATTGGGCATTCTTAATTAGCATTGAATCTCCTTAGTTATCCTTATCCTTGAGCAGGTTGAACATTGGGCATTCTTAATTAGCATTGAATCTCCTTAGTTATCCTTAGCCTTGAGCAGGTTGAACATTGAGCATTCTTAATTAGCATTGAATCTCCTTAGTTATCCCGGAGCAGGTTGAACATTGATCATTTTTAATTAGCATTGAATCTCCTTAGTTATCTTTAGCCTTGAGCAGGTTGAACATTGAGCATTCTTAATTAGCATTGAATCTCCTTAGTTATCCTTAGCCTTGAGCAGGTTGAACATTGATCATACTTAATTAGCATTGAATGTCCTTAGTTTTTCTTAGCCTTGAGCCTGAACATTGAGCATTCTTAATAAGCATTGAATCTCCTTAGTTATCCTTAGCCTTGAGCAGGTTGAACATTGAGCATTCTTAATTAGCATTGAATC
>BPLQ01010068.1:0-12885 GCA_021605075.1 Caerostris darwini
GATGTTGATACGAGGGTCACTCTGGAATTTTTGAGATACGGCTAAATGGTACAAGTTTAACTTACCAAATTTTAAGAGTAGTCCCCACCAACTTCAATGCACTTTTACAGACGACTTTTCCAAAGATTAAATGCTTCACGCCATCCATTTCTTGGAATTGATGAAAAATATGCTTTTATAGCCTCATCAATCTCATCTTCAAGATGAAAACGGCGACCATGTAAATTTTACCATTAAAAAGTCACACATAGCAAGATCAGGGGAATAGGGCGGGTTCTATCCCTTTGATGTGTTTTTGTTTAAGAAATTCGACTGTCGATCTTGCCGTATGGCAAGATGCATTATCATGGTGAAGTATGTGTCAGCAAGCTTATATTCACTTCTTGAAGAATTTCTGGAAAACACTTGGTGGTGCACCAGTTAGCTGTGACTGTTTTCTGTCCCACCAGCTTGATGGCTTTGACCAGTCCCTTACTTCTGAAGAAAACGGCATACATTACTTTTTTCATTGCTCGTTGTCTTTTCACCATTGTTGGTTTGGGGTCATCTTCAAAGACCCATACTTTACTTTCTTGTCGTGTTGGAACGTCAAAAAACGGTATGTAAGTTTCATCACCAGTTATGATTTTAGAAATAAGGTGATGTCCACCATCGTTAAGTAATTTTATGGTTTCTTTTTCAGATTCTGACACGCTCCGTTTTTGTGTTCTGTTAAATTATGGGGGACCAACGACAAACTAATTTTTTCATATGCAGTTCTTCATGAATAATTCTATGTATAGCTGTGGATCCAATGTTAAGTTTCTTCTGTATCATTTGGTAAGTGCAGCGATTATCATCGAATAACATTTTTCGTATGGCCGACACATTTTCTGGAACTACAATTGATGAAGGTCTTCCTGTGTGTTCTTGATCCAGCAGAGAACTTTGACCTCTACGAAATTCTGTAAACCATCTAAATACAGTAGCACGAGATGGAGCTTCGTTTCCATATGCTAGTTGTAGACGTTGAAGGCATTCTTCTTGATTTAACCCCACTTTAAAATCATAGAAAATCATAGCGCGATAATGCTCTCGCGTCAATTCCATTTTCCTTTCTTCCAAAATCTATTCTACGACAGCTAAATTGCAATTGTTGCCAAAAATTATCGTCTGCAGCCATAAAAGAGTTCAAATTTACAAATTTAACGAATATTTTTTTTCCTGCGTTTGTCGTCTGCCACTGTCTCAAAAATGTCAGAGTTACCCTCTTATTGTATGTATCATGTTTGTGGTATGCTATTTTATGGTACCATGTTTGAAAAAAGAGCAATTTTATGGAACGAATATCCTAAAGAATTTTAAAAGAAAAAATAAAACACAAATGTTTGAACCAAAATTTAAGAAAAAGAAAACAAAATTAATACATGAAAAGAAATTTCCTCTTTTTGCATCTATGAGTAATATTTTTGAGTAGCAACTTCAAAAATCGTAGAAGTATGGAATTATGAGTAATAATTCTGATATATATTAATAATAATGATAGAGATCGTATAAGTATAGAATTATGAATAATAAGTGCGATATTTATGAATAATAAATGTGATATTTAGGAATAATAATTGCAAAAATCAACAAAAATCACAAAATGTTGTGTAATAGTAAATGCTTGCTTTTGATAACAAAAACAAAAATTATTTAATGGCAATTATCAAAAAGTCCCATCTATAGGGTTGGAAAATGTTACGTATATTACATCTTTTATTTATTTTTTTAAATTGTTAGTATTTACTGGAAAGCTTATAAATCTAAGGGGCCTGATGGCCGAGTGACTAGCGCTCAGTGCCACAGGTTTCGGGTTCGAATCCCGGCTTTGCCATGGATGCTTGTAGTGGCTCGGAATCCACCTTAAGCCGTAGGTCTCGGTCTAATATGATTATAGAGCGTTGGGCGTAATGTTGACAGCCCTACCTCGTAAAAAGAAAACACTCCTGTCTCGAAATCTGCCGATAGGCAGACGGACTTGCCCCACCATGAGGCTATTGCGCCAAGGATGATGATCATGATTATATATCAAAAATATTTATTACAATTATGGAGTGTATATAATTATTAATAAATGAAATTTTTTTACACTTAATTTTTTTCATATAGAAAATATCATTATAGCTTTTATAGAATATGAATTATACTTTGGACAATATAGAATAATCGTGCCTTAATCATCAGGATTACTGTAATACATGAAAAATTACTGTATACTGTAATACATGATACTCAAATACATGAAAATTAACCAAACCTTGTGTTTTAATATTGTACATCAAGAAATTATTTTATTATTGTTATAATAATAAAATTATTCTGTTAATTTGCCAACATTCAATAATTGTATATTGTTAATCTATATTATTACCAACAATATTATAACAACAATATTTTTGTTACTAATATAACAACGATGTCAGTTCACATATGAAATTTAAAATGAATGTTTTAGTCACTTTCTTTTCATATTATAAATGAAATATAATTTCATTGCAAAAAGAATATGAGTACAAATATCAATTGGTTTTACCTTTAATTCTTTTTTTATACTTTCCTCTGTAATTACATTTTTTTTTTATATTAATACTTCAAACGATATTTTTATTCAATTACATATGTAAAAAAAAATTATCAAATGCATTGCCTAAATTAGAAATATCTTCATTATGTATTTCCAAATTTATTTTCTGTTTGTGAATTTTTTTTCCGCCTGTATTTGCATTATACGGACTATGAAATCAGAGGTAAAAGATTTAATCCTAGGTACTCTGTAACTGAAACTACCTTTCCTTTGTAAGATTTGATTTATCATGATATTTTATATTTTGAAAACGTTAACCCTTTTTTAACAATATTGCACGTATTCCTTAACTGTTTAAGCACTAAGGGTCCATAGATGAAATTTTTAACTTAAAAATTCTGTTTGGAAATTCTACAGGAAAAGATAATTTAACAAAAATAAAAACACATATTAAATATTGAAATTTTTTTTTCATGTCTTCTGATCTCAAAGAATATTAAGGAGATATTTCATTAAAACTGACGGTCTGACAGTAGAATCATAGCCTTCCCTCGATAAAATGATGGTCGATAGGCTGGCGCTTTGGCTTTATTAAGGGCATTATATTCTATAGAGAAGTTTCGCCACACAGAGAAAACTAAAAAAACTGGATAAATGCAGAGTTTCTCTCTATTGTAAATGGCATTATGCAGTGTTTATAAACAGAATTATAATAATATTATTCAAATAACTTAATGAATAGATCTTAGTGCGATAATATTATATTGATTAAATGTTTTGATACTTGCAAAAATTCTTTTTAACATTATTTTAGTGTTTTATACTTCCTTTACAAACATTTACGTAATGTCAAATAATATAAATATATATATATATATATATTTTTCATTGGTGCAACAGCCCCATGGTGGGAAAAGTCCGTCTGCCTACTGTCAGATTTCGAGACAGGAAATGTTTTTCTTTTTACGAGGTAGGGTTGTCAGCCTTATGCCCAACGCTCTACAATCATATTAGACCGGGACTTATGGTGGATTCCGATTAAAAATGGGTTCCGAACCACTACAAACATCCATGGCATCGCAGGGACTTGAACTCTGTGGCACAGAGCGCCAGAGAGCTAGTCCCATAGCCATTAGTCCCCATAAATTAAAATAAATAAATATATATGTATAATAATATATATATATTAATAAATATTTATTTTATATATATATATATATATATATATATATATATATATATATATAATTCTAATAGGTTAATTGTGTGGAATTACTTAGCTTAATTCATTAATTTCCCAAAACATGAAATTGTGAGTTTTAACAGTATAATCAATACTTCATTCAATGTCAGAGATCAAATATAAAACTCACTTTTTTTTGCTTTTTTTTTTTACTGCATTATCTCTAATTAAATAAATATTTTCCATGCGCATGTAATTCTTTTCATTATATACAATGCATTCTTTCACCATTTAAAACTTTTTAAGTAAACTATTAATCTAAAAACTTGTAAAATATGATATGAGCATGGAATGGAACAAGATTAAAGTATAAGGTTTTTTTCATAATGTTTAAATGATCAAAATATAATATGGTTTTATATATTATATTAGTGTTCTATAACTACAAATATTTAAGAAAATTTTATGACTTCTTTTGTAACATTACGTAATATTTAATATAAAATATAATAAGTAAAAATAATTTTTTATTTGATCGTAATAAGCAAATAGTTCTGATAAACAATTTTATTATTATTATTTATTACCCAAAAAATTATGTGTATTGTTTGAGGAGCGGGGTTTTTCGTGTCATGTACGACTTTCAATTATTTTTATTGTTTGTCTTTTTAATTTCTTTCACAATCTTCTTTCTATTTTTTTATTTTTTAAGATTGCTGTAAGGTTTTTGTTCATACATTAAATTTTAAATTTAGTATCGTAAACTAAATATTTTCATTCAAAATTTGTTGATTTTAAAGAAATTTAGAGTTTTCTCTTAAAAAGATTATTCGTTCTTGGCAAAAAAAAAATGTATATTTTATTTTTAATTTTATGGGAAGGCTGTACATCGGCAAGGCCGATGTTCTTCTTTTTATTATTATTACATTTCATTGCAACATGATATACTGCAAGGAATGTAAAAAGGAAAAAAAAGATGCGATTCTACCCAGAAATTTTTAAGAAGTAAAATTTTACATACTTTTTAAAAATTTCTGATTAAAATCACACCTTGTTTCCCTTTCATAAAAATAAGTAAATTTTATAAAGTATAATTAAATATATATTTACAAAATATAATAATAATAAAGAAGAAGTCTTTTTTTATTATTATTACATTTCATTGCAACATGATATACTGCAAAGGAATGTAAAAAGGAAAAAAGATGCGATTCTACCCAGAAATTTTAAGAAGTAAAATTTTACATACTTTTAAAAATTTCTGATTAAAATCACACCTTGTTTCCCTTTCATAAAAATAAGTAAATTTTATAAAGTATAATTAAATATATATTTACAAAATATAATAATAATTAAAGAAGAAGTCTTTTTTATTATTATTACATTTCATTAAGAAGCAACATGATATATACTGCAAGGAATGTAAAAAGGAAAAAAAAAAGATGCGATTCTACCCAAAAATTTTTAAGAAGTAAAATTTTACATACTTTTTAAAAATTTCTGATTAAAATCACACCTTGTTTCCCTTTCATAAAAATAAGTAAATTTTTATAAAGTATAATTAAATATATATTTACAAAATATAATAATAATAAAAGAAGAAGTCTTTTTATTATTATTACATTTCATTGCAACATGATATACTGCAAGGAATGTAAAAAGGAAAAAAAGATGCGATTCTACCCAAAAATTTTTAAGAAGTAAAATTTTACATACTTTTTAAAAATTTCTGATTAAAATCACACCTTGTTTCCCTTTCATAAAAATAAGTAAATTTTATAAAGTATAATTAAATATATATTTACAAAATATAATAATAATAAAAGAAGAAGTCTTTTTATTATTATTACATTTCATTGCAACATGATATACTGCAAGGAATGTAAAAAGGAAAAAAAGATGCGATTCTACCCAGAAATTTAAGAAGTAAAATTT
The DNA here is from genome assembly GCA_021605075.1 of Caerostris darwini. Taxonomy (NCBI): domain Eukaryota; kingdom Metazoa; phylum Arthropoda; class Arachnida; order Araneae; family Araneidae; genus Caerostris; species Caerostris darwini. The sequence continues at coordinate 5,667 of BPLQ01010068.1, forward strand.
TACATACTTTTAAAAATTTCTGATTAAAATCACACCTTGTTTCCCTTTCATAAAAATAAGTAAATTTTATAAAGTATAATTAAATATATATTTACAAAATATAATAATAAAAAAGAAGAAGTCTTTTATTATTATTACATTTCATTGCAACATGATATACTGCAAGGAATGTAAAAAGGAAAAAAGATGCGATTCTACCCAGAAATTTTTAAGAAGTAAAATTTTACATACTTTTTTAAAAATTTCTGATTAAAATCACACCTTGTTTCCCTTTCATAAAAATAAGTAAATTTTATAAAGTATAATTAAATATATATTTACAAAATATAATAATAATAAAAGAAGAAGTCTTTTTATTATTATTACATTTCATTGCAACATGATATACTGCAAGGAATGTAAAAAGGAAAAAAAAGATGCGATTCTACCCAGAAATTTTTAAGAAGTAAAATTTTACATACTTTTTAAAAATTTCTGATTAAAATCACACCTTGTTTCCCTTTCATAAAAATAAGTAAATTTTATAAAGTATAATTAAATATATATTTACAAAATATAATAATAATAAAAGAAGAAGTCTTTTTATTATTATTACATTTCATTGCAACATGATATACTGCAAGGAATGTAAAAAGGAAAAAAAGATGCGATTCTACCCAAAAATTTTTAAGAAGTAAAATTTTACATACTTTTTTTAAAAATTTCTGATTAAAATCACACCTTGTTTCCCTTTCATAAAAATAAGTAAATTTTATAAAGTATAATTAAATATATATTTACAAAATATAATAATAATAATAAAAGAAGAAGTCTTTTTTTTTTATTATTATTACATTTCATTACAACATGATATACTGCAAGGAATGTAAAAAGGAAAAAAGATGCGATTCTACCCAGAAATTTTTAAGAAGTAAAATTTTACATACTTTTTAAAAATTTCTGATTAAATCACACCTTGTTTCCCTTTCATAAAAATAAGTAAATTTTATAAAGTATAATTAAATATATATTTACAAAAATATAATAATAATAAAAGAAGAAGTCTTTTTATTATTATTACATTTCATTACAACATGATATACTGCAAGGAATGTAAAAAGGAAAAAAAGATGCGATTCTACCCAGAAATTTTTAAGAAGTAAAATTTTACATACTTTTAAAAATTTCTGATTAAAATCACACCTTGTTTCCTTTCATAAAAATAAGTAAATTTTATAAAGTATAATTAAATATATATTTACAAAATATAATAATAATAAAAGAAGAAGTCTTTTTTATTATTATTACATTTCATTGCAACATGATATACTGCAAGGAATGTAAAAAGGAAAAAAAAAAGATGCGATTCTACCCAGAAATTTTTAAGAAGTAAAATTTTACATACTTTTAAAAATTTCTGATTAAAATCACACCTTGTTTCCCTTTCATAAAAATAAGTAAATTTTATAAAGTATAATTAAATATATATTTACAAAATATAATAATAATAAAAGAAGAAGTCTTTTTATTATTATTACATTTCATTGCAACATGATATACTAAAAGGAATGTAAAAAGGAAAAAAGATGCGATTCTACCCAGAAATTTTTAAGAAGTAAAATTTTACATACTTTTAAAAATTTCTGATTAAAATCACACCTTGTTTCCCTTTCATAAAAATAAGTAAATTTTATAAAGTATAATTAAATATATATTTACAAAATATAATAATAATAAAAGAAGAAGTCTTTTTATTATTATTACATTTCATTGCAACATGATATACTGCAAGGAATGTAAAAAGGAAAAAAGATGCGATTCTACCCAGAAATTTTAAGAAGTAAAATTTTACATACTTTTTAAAAATTTCTGATTAAAATCACACCTTGTTTCCCTTTCATAAAAATAAGTAAATTTTATAAAGTATAATTAAATATATATTTACAAAAATATAATAATAATAAAAGAAGAAGTCTTTTTATTATTAATACATTTCATTGCAACATGATATACTTGAAGGAATGTAAAAGGAAAAAAAAAGATGCGATTCTACCCAGAAATTTTTAAGAAGTAAAATTTTACATACTTTTTAAAAATTTCTGATTAAAATCACACCTTGTTTCCCTTTCATAAAAATAAGTAAATTTTATAAAGTATAATTAAATATATATTTACAAAATATAATAATAATAAAAGAAGAAGTCTTTTATTATTATTACATTTCATTGCAACATGATATACTGCAAAGGAATGTAAAAAGGAAAAAAAGATGCGATTCTACCCAGAAATTTTTAAGAAGTAAAATTTTACATACTTTTTAAAAATTTCTGATTAAAATCACACCTTGTTTCCCTTTCATAAAAATAAGTAAATTTTATAATAAAGTATAATTAAATATATATTTAAAAAATATATAATAATAATAAAAGAAGAAGTCTTTTTATTATTATTACATTTCATAAAAATAACAACATGTATAATTAAATATATTTACAAAAGGAATGTAAAAGGAAAAAAAAAAAGATATATGCGATTCTACAAAATTCAAAAATTTTTAAGAAGTAAAATTTTACATACTTTTTAAAAATTTCTGATTAAAATCACACCTTGTTTCCCTTTCATAAAAATAAGTAAATTTTTATAAAGTATAATTAAATATATATTTACAAAATATAATAATAATAAAAGAAGAAGTCTTTTATTATTATTACATTTCATTGCAACATGATATACTGCAAGGAATGTAAAAAGGAAAAAAAAGATGCGATTCTACCCAAAAATTTTTAAGAAGTAAAATTTTACATACTTTTTTAAAATTTCTGATTAAAATCACACCTTGTTTCCCTTTCATAAAAATAAGTAAATTTTATAAAAGTATAATTAAATATATATTTACAAATATAATAATAATAAAAAAGAAGTCTTTTTATTATTATTACATTTCATTGCAACATGATATACTGCAAGGAATGTAAAAAAGGAAAAAAAAGATGCGATTCTACCCAAAAATTTTTAAGAAGTAAAATTTTACATACTTTTTAAAATTTCTGATTAAAATCACACCTTGTTTCCCTTTCATAAAAATAAGTAAATTTTATAAAGTATAATTAAATATATATTTACAAAATATAATAATAATAAAAGAAGAAGTCTTTTTATTATTATTACATTTCATTGCAACATGATATACTGCAAGGAATGTAAAAAGGAAAAAAAGATGCGATTCTACCCAGAAATTTTTAAGAAGTAAAATTTTACATACTTTTTAAAAATTTCTGATTAAAATCACACCTTGTTTCCCTTTCATAAAAATAAGTAAATTTTATAAAGTATAATTAAATATATATTTACAAAATATAATAATAATAAAAGAAGAAGTCTTTTTATTATTATTACATTTCATTGCAACATGATATACTGCAAGGAATGTAAAAGGAAAAAAAGATGCGATTCTACCCAGAAATTTTTAAGAAGTAAAATTTTACATACTTTTAAAATTTCTGATTAAAATCACACCTTGTTTCCCTTTCATAAAAATAAGTAAATTTTATAAAGTATAATTAAATATATATTTACAAAATATAATAATAATAAAAGAAGAAGTCTTTTTATTATTATTACATTTCATTGCAACATGATATACTGCAAGGAATGTAAAAGGAAAAAAAGATGCGATTCTACCCAGAAATTTTTAAGAAGTAAAATTTTACATACTTTTTAAAAATTTCTGATTAAAATCACACCTTGTTTCCCTTTCATAAAAATAAGTAAATTTTATAAAGTATAATTAAATATATATTTACAAAAATATAATAATAATAAAAGAAGAAGTCTTTTTATTATTATTACATTTCATTGCAACATGATATACTGCAAGGAATGTAAAAGGAAAAAATGCGATTCTACCCAAAAATTTTTAAGAAGTAAAATTTTACATCATTGCAACATTTTTTAGGAAAAAAATTTCTGATTTAAAATCATTTTACCTTGTTTCCCTTTCATAAAAATAAGTAAATTTATAAAGTATAATTAAATATATATTTACAAAATATAATAATAATAAAGAAGAAGTCTTTTTTATTATTATTACATTTCATTGCAACATGATATACTGCAAGGAATGTAAAAAGGAAAAAAAAGATGCGATTCTACCCAGAAATTTTTAAGAAGTAAAATTTTTACATACTTTTAAAAATTTCTGATTAAAATCACACCTTGTTTCCCTTTCATAAAAATAAGTAAATTTTATAAAGTATAATTAAATATATATTTACAAAATATAATAATAATAAAAGAAGAAGTCTTTTTATTATTATTACATTTCATTGCAACATGATATACTGCAAGGAATGTAAAAAGGAAAAAAGATGTCGATTCTTCCCAGAAATTTTTAAGAAGTAAAATTTTACATACTTTTTAAAAATTTCTGATTAAAATCACACCTTGTTTCCCTTTCATAAAAATAAGTAAATTTTATAAAGTATAATTAAATATATATTTACAAAATATAATAATAATAAAGAAGAAGTCTTTTTATTATTATTACATTTCATTGCAACATGATATACTGCAAGGAATGTAAAAGGAAAAAAAAAAGATGCGATTCTACCCAGAAATTTTAAGAAGTAAAATTTTACATACTTTTAAAAATTTCTGATTAAAATCACACCTTGTTTCCCTTTCATAAAAATAAGTAAATTTTATAAAGTATAATTAAATATATATTTACAAAATATAATAATAATAAAAGAAGAAGTCTTTTTATTATTATTACATTTGCAACATGATATACTGCAAAGTGAATTGAAAAAAACCACCCACAACATGATATATTTTTTCTTATAAAATAAGGAATGTATAATTAAATAAATTTACAAAAAAAAAAAGAAAATTATTATTATTCATTTATTAGCAACATTATTGCAAGGAATGTAAAATTTTACAAATTTTTAGAAGTAAAATTTTCATTTTAAAATCTGATTAAAATACCTTGTTTCCCTTTCATAAAAAAATAAGTAAATTTTATAAAGTATAATTAAATATATATTTACAAAATATAATAATAATTAAAAGAAGAAGTCTTTTATTATTATTACATTTCATTGCAACATGATATACTGCAAGGAATGTAAAAAGGAACCCAGGAAAAAAATGCTGATTAAAATCACATTCATAAAAATAAGTAAATTTTATAAAGTATAATTTAAAATTTTTTAATTTAAGAAGTAAAATTTTTGCAACATGATATACTTTTTAAAAATTTCATATTAAAAATTCTGATTAAAATCACACCTTGTTTCCCTTTCATAAAAATAAGTAAATTTTATAAAGTATAATTAAATATATATTTACAAAATATAATAATAATAAAAGAAGAAGTCTTTATTATTATTTATTACATTTCGGTAAGGAATTGAAAAAGATGTATTTCTTACCCAGAAATTTTTAAGAAGTAAAATTTTACATACTTAAAATTTCTGATATACTAAAAGTATTAAATATATATATTTACAAGGCAAATGTAAAAAGGAAAAAAAAGATGCGATTCTACCCAGAAATTTTTAAGAAGTAAAATTTTACATACTTTTTAAAAATTTCTGATTAAAATCACACCTTGTTTCCCTTTCATAAAAATAAGTAAATTTTATAAAGTATAATTAAATATATATTTTACAAAATATAATAATAATAAAAAAGAAGAAGTCTTTTATTATTATTACATTTCATTGCAACATGATATACTGCAAGGAATGTAAAAGGAAAAAAGACATGATATTAAAATCACACCCATAAAAATAAGGAATGTATTTACAAAAATAAAAAAAAAGATGCGATTCTACCCAAAAGGAAAAAATTTTTACCCAGAAATTTTTAAGAAGTAAAATTTTACATACTTTTAAAAATTTCTGATTAAAATCACACCTTGTTTCCTTTCATAAAAATAAGTAAATTTTATAAAGTATAATTAAATATATATTTACAAAAATATAATATTATTACAATAAAATGTAAAAGAAAAGATCTTTTTACTTTTTAAAAATTTCTGATTACATTTCATAAAAATAACAACATAAAGATATACAAAATATAATAATAATAAAAGAAGAAGTCTTTTTATTATTATTACAATTGGAATGTATACTGCAAGGCAAAAAAAAAAGATGCGATTCTACCCAGGAATTTTTAAGAAGTAAAATTTTACATACTTTTTAAAAATTTCTGATTAAAATCACACCTTGTTTCCCTTTCATAAAAATAAGTAAATTTTATAAAGTATAATTAAATATATATTTACAAATATAATAATAATAAAAGAAGAAGTCTTTTTATTATTATTACATTTCATTGCAACATGATATACTGCAAGGAATGTAAAAAGGAAAAAAAAGATGCGATTCTACCCAGAAATTTTTAAGAAGTAAAATTTTACATACTTTTTAAAAATTTCTGATTAAAATCACACCTTGTTTCCCTTTCATAAAAATAAGTAAATTTTATAAAGTATAATTAAATATATATTTACAAAATATAATAATAATAAAAGAAGAAGTCTTTTTATTATTATTACATTTCATTGCAACATGATATACTGCAAGGAATGTAAAAAGGAAAAAAAAAGATGCGATTCTACGGTGAAATTTTTAAGAAGTAAAATTTTACATACTTTTTAAAAATTTCTGATTAAAATCACACCTTGTTTCCCTTTCATAAAAATAAGTAAATTTTATAAAGTATAATTAAATATATATTTACAAAATATAATAATAATAATAAAAGAAGAAGTCTTTTTATTATTATTACATTTCATTGCAACATGATATACTGCAAGGAATGTAAAAAGGAAAAAAAAGATGCGATTCTACCCAGAAATTTTTAAGAAGTAAAATTTTACATACTTTTTAAAAATTTCTGATTAAAATCACACCTTGTTTCCTTTCATAAAAATAAGTAAATTTTATAAAGTATAATTAAATATATATTTACAAAATATAATAATAATAAAAGAAGAAGTCTTTTTATTATTATTACATTTCATTGCAACATGATATACTGCAAGGAATGTAAAAAGGAAAAAAAAGATGCGATTCTACCCAGAAATTTTTAAAAAGTATGTAAAATTTTACTTCTTAAAAATTTCTGATTAAAATCACACCTTGTTTCCCTTTCATAAAAATAAGTAAATTTTATAAAGTATAATTAAATATATATTTACAAAATATAATAATAATAAAAGAAGAAG